>JASCZI010181716.1:4845-15724 GCA_036250425.1 Stylosanthes scabra
TAGATAAAATTAAAAGAAATAATCTTTATGATTGATGAATTTAAAGAATTAGAAATTTACATCAATACACTTCTACCATAAGATCAATTTGACTGCAAATTACATAATCAAACACTATCATAATTCATACCTTTCACACCAACAACCATATTGTTTTGCTTAATAATAGAAAGATATATCATTAATATCCAAAAAGAAAAATAATGCAAAATTAACTCAGACATATTATTAAAAAGAAAATTTGTGATACTTTTGTCTCCACTTTCTACAGAACCCAGAATGCAGGAAATTTGTACTTGTGTTCTATCTACCACATGGAGCCAAACATAATTGATATTAGTTTCAACATGTTTTAACATTCTAATATTTTACTTTACTTCCATGACCGGAAACATTTATAAAACTGGATACTGAAAGCTATCATTAGAAAATAAATTTCAATGAGCTATCTTAAATTGCAGTGATTTTAATATGAATATCCCACCCCATAGTGCCTCTCCTCGGTTCTGGAGCAGTCCCTTTTTTCCGACACCGTCTCTCTTTCTCTCCTCTGGTTCCCTCCATCTTTTTTCTTTTCTTTTTTTGTTGACGTTTTCCTTTATGCTTCTTCTACTTTTTTTAATCTCTCCCTCTCCATCTGCCTTACATTCTCTTTTTCTATCTTTTATTTTTATTTTTTAATTTTTTTTTCTTTTTCCTTCTTCCATCACATTAACAATTTGAATTTTGAAATTTGAATTTTAGATCTTAGAAGATGAAAGAGAATACACTAAAATGTTTTATTTTTAATGTTGAGTAGCTTTTTTTTATTTTCAATTTCTACCAAATTTTCATTTGCACTTAATTGAATTATGTTATACTTAATTAGTAAAGTATTATTAATTTTTTTAAAGTATTATTAATTTGTGGTATTCGAACAAAGTTTTGCCTCGTTATGAGGCTTTGACATATCCATAGGTAGGCTGAGGCCGCGTGTCATGTTCAGAGGTGACTGTCATTGGTAAAAGTGATGTCGGGCGAGGTAAGAATTACTTTTGTCAGATAGGAGCACATGGGTACTGAGCTATCATCTTTCATGATGTCGCTTTCATAAGACAAATTTGACTAACCAGAACAAAATAAAATAAGTCTGGTTACATTTGGTTGGGGATTAACTAGTTCTTCCAACATAATGAATTTAATATTTTCGAATTGATTGAGGTTTAGGGTAATACCTATTGAATAAACTGAAGAATTTAACAATATCTTCTGATTTATGTATTGGTCACTACTTTAAACCAGTGGAAATGTATTGCGAGGCAAATGTCAAAAACATAAAAATGAACTACCCAAAGTAGATTAGCATTCATCTTAACTTAACTAAAATTGAAAGTTATGCTTAAGTAACAAAGATGCTTAGTAGAATTAGGCACTGATAAAGAGAAACAGTAGGTGAATAAAAGTAGTTGTAGATTAAGCTCCAATCTAATCAAAAAAGAAGTTAACTAGAAAAACATATTAATAAGGAAAAGCATTTGGTCACTACTTCCTCACGATGGCGACGTAGATCAAGAGCAGCCCAGCAAGAATGAAGAGTAGGTGACGCTTATGGGAGGGGCTATGCGAAGCCTCGACCGAGGGGTTGGTGGAACCGGATCCGTTGCCCGCCACATGTGGCTTTGGAACGGCGTAGTGGTTGATTGTCGTGGAAGTTTGCGAAGTAGCCTAACTGCCCGGAAGCATGGTTGACTGACTTTCGAAACGGTTAGGATGGCACCCATCGTTAAAGGGTTCAGAAGACTGAACTCCATGGATGAGATGTTCCTCTCGGTGATGGCGGGCCAAGTACTCTTCCCAAGCTCGACGTGCCTCATCGGGATCGTCAAATGACTGGTAAAGGCCTCCTCCGTATCGATGAACTTGCTCGTTGCACTCAGGCCAATTGGAGTACAAGCCAGGCCTTCTCCCGCAAAATACCACGTACATTTTCATTTTTTGTCTAGCCATGGCGATGGTTCTGGCAAGAGTTATGTGTTGAGGTGATGAGGGTGTGCAAAGGTTTTAAGTTGCAAGGTTAGGTACAAGTAGATGAAAAATTTATTATTTTAATAATGATTCAAAGGTAAGCTTTCATCAGTAATTAATGTGGCACGTGATGTAATATTAGGGGATTTAATATTAAGGGTTCTTGAGTATTCAAACGAATGTGGCACGTGATTTAATATTAACGATTCAAAAGTAAGCTTTCACCGATACAACCATAAATTAATAAATGATCCAAAAAAAAACTTAAATTAATCCATAAATTATAAGATAAGCTAACGTCATTCGCATTATTACTATAATTAAAAATTAAAAACCTGGGTTAAGAGGTGACGAGATTAATTACATATATCAATGGTATTACAAAAAGTATTACAAAAAGTAATATTATAATTTATTACGTGTTATATTTTTCAAATTAGACTCCGAGTATAATATATTATAATATTAAGTTCTATAGAGTGTATTTGGATTGGCGTTCGTCAATCTGACGTTTGAATGAACTTGATTTTGTAGAAATGATTCTAGATAGAAGTGAGTTTGCACTATCATGATTTATGTTTGGCAACTCTATACCAAAAGTGATTTTGATAAAATAAATATTATTTTGATAATATTAGTTAAAATCACTCTTAGATAGATAATAATTATATGACATTAAATTATAATATTATTTTTTAAATATATTTAACTTTTTCATATATATATTAATATGTTTTTTATATAGTATTTTTTAGTACTTTTAGTATTTTTTAATAAGCTAGAGTTTTTTATTTGGTTGCTTTAATTATTGTTCCATCCAATAGGATCAAAAATCATATTAGTGAACCTAAATGTACGTTTGATGCTACCTAACGCTAATCCAAATATACCCATTGGTTAACCCCAATTATATCTTAATATGTCTAACCGTGATAAAATGGGGTTGGACACACAAGTTCTTTAGAAGCGAGCTTTATCTAAACCCTTATTCAGTTCACTCAATAATAGTGCTAATCCCATTCACCAAATAGACCGTAAATTCTAAACCCGATTATTAACCCCAACCAAGATAAAATGGGATTGTATATAAAAGTTATTTATTAGAAGTTATCTAAATCACTATTTGGTTCACTAAATATTAGTGCTAATCCTATTCACCGAATGGATCATGAACCCTAAACTCGGTTATTAACACAAAATATATCTTAATATGTCCAACCATGATAAAATGAGGTTGTATACACAAGTTCTTTAGATGAAGTGAGCTTTATCTAAACCATTCTTCGGTTCACTCAATATTAGGGCTAATCCTATTCACCGAATGGATCTTAAACCCTAAATCCGGTTATTAACCCAAAATATATCTTAATATGTCCAATCGTGATAAAATGGGGTTGTATACATAAGTTCTTTATTTGAAGTGAGCTTTATCTAAACCATTCTTCGCGGTTCACTCAATACTAGGGCTAATCCTATTCACCAAATGGATCTTAAACCCTAAACCCTGTTATTAACCCATAATATATCTTAATATGTCCAACCGTGATAAAATGGGGTTGTATACACAAGTTCTTTATTTGAAGTGAGCTTTATTTAAATCCTTCTTCGATTCACTCAATACAAGGGTTAATCCAAATAATAATAATAATAATAATAATAATAATAATAATGGTTATTAGGTTAGTGTCAAGAGTGTATATAAATAGGAGTGACTACTAAAGAGAGAACACACTCTAAACCCTAATTCTTAGTCCTCTTTTTTTCTTTCATAAAAAGAAATTAGGGTTCTGTGCATTCAAATGAGACTCTTTTAAGGTAGATTAAAATGTTTTCAATCTTTTTTTTATATTCTTCCTTTTCATGTTTGAATGCCTTAATTTAATGTTTCCCATATTTTTATATTCTTTCCATGCATGCATGTCATCTAACTCTACATGTGTGAGAACTGAAGGTATAATCCTTCGATAAGGGAAGGTGACCTTCCAAAGACAAGATAATCGAGATGATCCTTTGGTTAATTTATTCAATTTAGGTTATTATTCAATAGTAGATTCAATTAGTATTAAGACTTTATTTACTTATTTATTTTTATTTATTATATTTTGTTTAATTGGGTTTTAATTTACTATTTTTTTATTGTGTACTATAAAATATTAAATAATAATAAAACTCGATGGATGTTACATTATTAACCTTTAATATATCCAACCAAGATAAAATGGGATTGGTATATATATACAACTTCTTTATTAGACGTGAGCTTTATCTAAACCCTTCTTCGGTTCACTTAATACTAGGGCTAATCCTATTCACCGAATGGATCCTAAACCCTAAACCCGGTTATTAACCCCAAATATATCTTAATATGTCCAACCAAGATAAAATGGGATTGGTATATATATACAACTTCTTTATTAGACGTGAGCTTTATCTAAACCCTTCTTCGGTTCACTCAATACTAGGGCTAATCCTATTCACCGAATGGATCCTAAACCCTAATCCCGGTTATTAACCCCAAATACATCTTAATATGTCCATCCAAGATAAAATGGAATTGTATATACAACTTTGTTACAAGTGAGCTTTATCTAAATCATTTTTCGGTTAACTCAATAATAGTCTTATTCCTATTTATCGAATGAATCCCAAACCCTAAACCTGGTTATCATCCTCCGTGAGCAAGATGAACGATTGTGACCAACCCGCCTACATATACCGCACCGTTTCATTCTCCTCCGAGACTGTCTATTGTAGGCTCCATTCTGTCGACGCCGTGAATGGCGGACCACCTCCGGGTCCCTAACGCAGCCCTCAAGCGTCGTGGACTGGACAAGACCCTCGCGTGCCCTTGTGGAGGATGCACGTTTCTCCCTAAGCCTCTGGATTCCCTTCCTTAACATCTCTGTTGTATCCACGAAATCATCAACCTCTTCCGAGGCTAGCACGCACATCTCCCTTGCAAGATCATTTAACAGCCAATTTCTGCACCTTACCATCGAATCCCAGCAAAAGGGCCCCTTCTCCATGAATCCCCTGACTTTGGATCTCGCGTCCTTTGACCATCTGCTCAGAAACAGCGTGCTAGGTATTTCCTTAAACTCCAGGTGCACAAGTACAACAACAATATGATCGCATGGGATGCCTATCGATTCCATTCTCAGACAAGAGCATTTAAACACAATACAACCTCGATAGTAAGAAACTTGCCACTCGGATGGGTCCTGGAGAGATCTTCCAATATGTCACAGCTTGGAGTAAATGTACACTCCAGCACCTTCAATGTGCATGCTCGGGACAACATGGGCCTGAATGCTAGAAATATCTCCCTTGTAAGAACATTCATAGCAGACCGCTCCAAATCAACTAAAGGGCTTTGCACAACTGCATCCCCTAGGACGGAAATAAGGTCACTCTGTGCCTCCCTCCCACGCATCTCTGTAACACATCGAAAAAATTGCTCCACGAAATCCCTTAGATTGTGCTTGCAGTGGACAAATCTTGCTAACATCGAGTGTAATCCCTCACACTTGGAAGTAGTCCTAAATCCCCCGAAGAAATATCCCCGTGTGTACACACTTGCCCACATTTTTCCTCTTATCATACGTGTCTTTAACCCAGGGATTATCCTCCAAGCCTAGATCACGAACCAGATTTTGCCATCGCTGTTCAAACTCGGCCACCTCATAATCAAATAGCATGCATTTCCTAAACCCGATAGTAAAGGCAGGATTGGACAGATTTGCAATGGCATTCCGCAATAGATGCCACGCGCAGAGCCTGTGGTATGCATGAGGAAATACCTCTTCAATTGCTGTCTTCATCGCGCCATGTCCATCAGTTATTACACACTCAAGTTCTTTCCCCTTCATTGCCTCAAGGAACTGTTGCAGAAGCCATTTGTAGGTTGCAACCGTCTCGTTCGATACAAGAGCAGCCGCAAAAATTATGGTTTGGTTATGGTGATTAACTCCGGAGAAAACAACAATGGGACACATGTACTTATTCTTGCAATACGTGGCATCGAATGCAAGGACATCCCCAAATACATGATAAGTCTAGTAGACTGCAGCTGTCGCTCCAGAATAGATTAACCAACCTATCCTCTGAATCAGAAAGGTATCGCACAAATATGCCGGGATTCTGATCCGCCATCAATTCCAGCAGCCTTAGGCAAGAATGCGCGTTCCCCCCCAACCTTTTGTGCTGCCTTCCGATAAAATTGTACATGTCTCTTTTCAAGAACGGCACCTTCTCAAACCCCTCACGGTGTTCACAAACGAGGCACATATCTGAGGGGTCTTAATGCCAACTTTCAACATCATGTTCATCTACTCAACTGCCGCAAAGTCCATCTTCCTGTGTCCACGTAGCATAAATGTCATTGACTCGTCAAGCATGTCATGGTTGTGACTTTCTTCGAAGTACGTTATTACCCATCTGCCCGTGTCATGGTGGACATGAACTCGCATCGCGGCCAAACACCCGCACCTGGTTTCTGTTCTTGGCTCTTGCCGCTTCCGTCCAGTGGTCTCGAAGTATGATTTCGCTCCCCTAAAACCCTACCTGAAGCATACAAATGCTTGCTGCGTGACTACCCCATTCACATTGTGTCTCATCTTGCTCCTTCTTACCGCAAAATCATTCATCTTCGCGTACAGGTTGTAGAAAGAAAATGCCACTGCAAGGTCGGGAAAGTGAAGAAGCTTTATCTCATCTACGCTAATGGACTTAAAGTTTATTCAACCAAAATCAACAATCCCATCTATGCCCCTGTCTTCCCAGTTGTAATAGAAATTTTCCTCCTCAAAATCGGATATACTATCGGGCCCATCTGGCAACTACACACTTCCTTCGGCACGATCCGAAGTCACTTCATCATGTTCGTGTTCACTCTCAGATAACAACCGATCCATGCCTCCCTCATCTTCTCCATCGCTGGGTAAGGAAATCCAATCGGCGGACTCGTTCGCTAACCCGTCCTCCATGTCACCTACACTATGCAGAAACAACTTCGTTAAAGACAAACATTAGTTTAAGTGAGGTAACCAATTCCATCTATTTCATATTTGTGTGTGTGTGTTTCGTTTTAAGTGAGGTAACCAATTCCATCTATTTCATATTTGTGTGTGTGTGTTTCGTTGTTTTGTTTTTAAATAAGAATTATCATCTGGTATGAAGTCTTTAAGCAATAATTGCAAAGAACTGGAAATACACCATAATTAAGTTCAAATTTGAAAGTGAATAATGATATATATCAAAGTAGAAAAATCATGGTGACCATAAAACCATAGAAAAAATTTGGTTTGATATGAATTATGAATGACATACAAAGTAGCTACTTGATCAGGTCACAAGCAATCTTATTACCATTTTAGCAACTATATATCTGTGGTGAGAAAAATAATATCCCATCTACTTTGTTGTAGTTATACATTATGATCTCAAACATGCAACATAACAACGCCTCTACTCAATTTCCACATGGCTTACACAATCTCATGGGGCCATGGCTTTTGGCTTATTAGTTGATTCGTTCAATTAGTTATTCTTCAATTCCCTCAAGATTGTGGACCATCTACTACTACTTTATTTAAATACAAAATCGCTATATATCATTATATTATAGCTTTATTGATTAAATACTTCACTCTAATACCCACTTATTAGAGATTTGGAATTGACCATCTCCCCTACATAAGTCAGTTTGAGATGACCCACCACTGATAATCTGATATTAAGTATTATTCACAAAGTTATATTCTTTGTTTTCCTTCACAAAAATGCACTTAATTAACTCAACATTATCACCTACACTGACACTCGTCTAACATTATTGACAAGGAAAATGCACTTAATTAACTCAACACCTCAGTAACCAACAAATTTAAACAATAGCTATTTATGCGTACTTGATAAAAGAACCAACAATTATGAGGAAGAACCACCTCAGTAACCAACAAGGCACGATGTGGCCCTGATAAAAGTCACCACCTCCGGCGATGTGGCCCTGATAAAAGTCAACGCTTCGGCGGCTACCGCCCTACCTTCACCGTCTGGTGCGACCGTTTTCGCGACAGGAGCTGCTATAGCGGCCTGTGGAGAGAAGGGTTCTATATTAGGGTTAGTATGACGAACACTTTCATTCTCCTTCGAGCATATCAATTTTTTGTGCTCCTCAATTATGCAATTGTTGTGAAATGGGCCTCCGAAAAGCTCACACAGATTACTTGAGACATTTCGATACATTGCACATGGCTCATCCTTCAAAAAATCGAACTTGGGCTCTTTTCGTAATTACTTACTAATTTGTTGTGTCAGGAGTATTATTCAATTCTGGGTGGAAGATATGGCAATTGTTGGAATAACCCGTAAACCTGCAATAACCGGTCAAGGTCCAAAGGGGAGCTCATTTAACGAGCCCCACCGAATAATTCACCAAAATAATAATATCCTCCTATATTAACTTCCTATGACATTTTTTCAATTTCCTCCTTCTTATGCGTATGTGCAGCCCACCAACATGGACTTGGCTCACTTCATTGAAGCTGCACTTCCACCCATTTAAGTATAATAGAGGACATACGCGGACCTCTACAAACCTAAAACATGAAAGCCAGTTGCGCGTCTTTCGTGCATCTCTAAAAAAGATTATCCACCAACCACGTTCCATTTTACGTCATGGCCATAAAGTTATTTTAATATAAATCTGGATGGTAGTAACTATAGGAACTTTGAAGTTACCAAAATGTACAGGGGCATACTTGTTCTGTTTCCTAAAGATTTTTAATTCACGCTTTGAAACAATAATCGTAAACTCCTTTTTCGATATTTTTTAAAACGGTAAACATAAACCATTCTAAGTTATACTTCAAAATTGTTACCCTAGACCCCTTAAAGGTTTTGGCTTTTATGCTGACATTATAAAACTTGACCTTTAACCTAAAATAATTTTGTTAGTAGAAGGTTACCGTTCAAAACTATTACTAAAAAGTCTATAGTCATGTTTTTAAAATAAAAAAGTGAGCAAAAGTTTTGTTGTTATGTCACGGCCAAAAATTGTAACTTGGAGTCTTTAAGGTTACGGTTTTCGAAAGTGAAGGAAAAAGCCGTGCCCTAATGTCTAAAATGTAGTGAATTATTTCCAATCAAAAGTGATACCAATTATAATGAAGAATGGAATTATATATTTGATTATGCAACATGACTTTCTTGGTTTCTATCTTTTCCATAGGCTCTATCCATCCAAATGTTTGACACTTCTTCAAATGTCAATCCTTTTGTTTCTGGCATATACAAGATCACAAAAACAATTGCAACGACAGATACTCCCAAAAGAATCATGAAACTCCCACCAAGCCCTATAGCGTCAACTACGGAAAGGAAGCTAATAGACATTATAACACTGCAAACCCAATTCACTGTTGCAGACATGCCACCACATAATCCTCTATACTCCTCAGGATAAATCTCTGAGTTCACTGCCCATGGTACTGGACCCATGCCAGGAGCAAAGAATATTATATACAAAGCCAAACCAACAATTGCAAGCCAAGCATATACTTGACTTGAATTTCCTTGTCCTATAACAGAGCATGCCACAGAAAGGATTATCAAGGCTACAGTCACACCTGATAAGCTTCCCAGAGTAAGCTTTTTGCGACCCGAAACGTCGATAAGATAGATTCCAAGAATTGTACCGCCGGCATTCAAGCCAGAAACAATGAGGGACAAGAACAATGCAGCTTCGTTTGATCTGAATCCAGCCAATTGGATGATTATTGGACTATAATACAATACAATGCTGATACCAGTAAGTTGTTGGAATGCTTGAAGTCCAGCCCCACAAATAAATGCAGCTCTGATTTCTTTCAACTTGAACACATCACTGTATTTAACTTTGACCTTGTTCTCCTGTTCTTTCGCCAAATGAGATTCCAGAATTTCGATCTCGTCCTCTAAACGAGGTGAGGGATAAATCTTAGCCATAACATTAGCAGCGGCTTCTTTCCTATTCTGTTGGTTATAAAGGAAAAAAAGTTACATACAAGAAAATTACAATGAATTTGGAAAATGCTTTTACACAAAGGTTTAGAAAATCAATTTGAGGTTCAATGATTTAAAAGTTTAATTGAAGAGTTGGATCGGATGTAATAAAATAAGAATGATTTTTTGAAAAAAAAAAATTAAATCGATTAACCTTAAAAAGATTAGCTTGGTTCAAATAATTTACCATTTTCCCCCCTAATTTTTTATCTATTCACACTAATAACCAATTTACCATGAATCAACCAATCTAGTTGCTTATTTCGGTTAATAACTTGGTTGAAGTGATCAATTTGATCCAATTCTCATTAATTATGGTTTTACATGAGTTGACACAATGCATAAGTTAAATTTTACCTTAAAATAGAGCCATCTTGGAGACTCGGGGAGGAAGATCATAAAAAATAATTGAACAACTGCCGGTGAGCCTGCAATTCCAAGCATCCAACGCCAAGTACCCGGGACCTATATACAAAGAATGTTGATTTAATTAAATGTTAAAAAATTATTATTGAGTATATTTAACCAGAAATTATTTTATTATCACTACTCTTACTATTGTTATTGACAATTGGAACAAGAGAAAGTTTAATATCTGTTTCGTAACATTACTCTTGGAACAATGGTTGGTAAATTTGGCAAGAATGTTTAATTATTTTCATGCAAAATTGATAGTTAAAAATATATTTTCAACCGTCAACTTCATCATGTGAGTTTTTCACCTTCAAATTAATCTAGACATACCTTTGTCAAGCCATAATTAATGACAAATGAAAGAAATTGACCACCGGTAATCATAAGAGCATTGAAGCCAACTAATCCACCTCTTATT
>JASCZI010181716.1:22397-39885 GCA_036250425.1 Stylosanthes scabra
GTCCCTCCGAACTCGGGCACGTTCGTCCTCGTCGTGATCAAGTAGGTGACATAGCTGTTACCGCCGGGAACGATGGAGCTGGAATTCTCCTGCTCCTTGATCGGGCTCGAGACGGTGATCTTTATGTACTCCGAGGTCGGGGAACGAGATCCGGAAAAGGAGGGGCTGTCGGAGCTACCGGAGGGGCTATCGACGGTGGAAGAAGCGCCGTTGAAGGGGCTGAAAACGACGTCGTTATAGGAAGGAGGGTCGATGTAAGAGGAAGTGTCGGGGAAGTGGTGGCGGCGGGGCGACGGCGGCGATAAGAGGGGATCGGTGTCGGCAAGAGGGTGGTGGGTGTCGGAAAGGGTGGACATGGCACTGCGGTAGTTGGAGTACGATTTAATGGCGAGGGGATCGTCGCCGTTGTGGTGGTTATTGTCGTTGTCGTGTTCGTCGTGGAGTACGAGGTTGTGCATTTGCTCTGTGGGTTCTGAAACCTCGGAGCTCTGGTTCTCAGAGCCCATCATTGTGCTTCAATGAAATCAAAATGAAATTTGAAATTGAAATTGTTGCGGTTGAAACTGGTGTTGCTTGGCGAATCAGGAAGGTTTGGGTTGAGGAAAATGGAATTGGGAGGGTGGTTGGCTTTTTTTAGGGATTAGGTTTAGGTGGTGGTGCTGCTGACATAGAGAGAGAAAGAGGAGGAGGAGTGTGGTGAGAGTGTTCAGTGGTGCTGGCTAACGTACGCCGGGGTGTGACAAAAAAAAGGAGGGGGTGCGGGGGTTAATGGTTTGGGATTGGAAGAGTAAGGTTGAAGAATGAAGCAGAAGCTGGTTGTGGTAATGGTGGTGATGGTGGTCCAGGCACGAGGATCACGTGGGGTTGGTTTGCGCAGGTGCAGCTGATAAAATTACAGAAGCCGATGCCAGGAAGTAGTATACTCTCCTGCTTGCGTTGGGCACTGGGGCTGGGTTTCATCCCCTATAATTTTTTTTTTTTTAACTTTCTTTTTGGGAACAAAACTACAAATTACAAATTGCATTTCTAATCTATTCTAATAAGTGTCACCAAAAAAAAAAAAGTCTATATTCTTTTTTTTTTGGTGTCTATATTCTAATCAGTAATCAGTAATCACTAATCAGTGATAATGTCTTTTTTTTTTTTTTTTCTAAATCAGTGATAGAGTCAAATATTAAATGTAGCTGAAATTTAACAATTTTGTCAAACTATTATAGATGATGAAGTATAGAAAAATTATCCCATATGACATGTCAAAGTAGTGTAAGACCGTATAATAAATAGAAAGGGTGAATATATTATGGGAAGCATTTTATATGTGATAATTTGTTTCTCTAATAGCATATATCAATATTTCTGACCATTTACATATTACTCCACTTCCACCAATAGTATTGATTTATTGAATTTTTCTTACGTGGGCCATATTTTGTACTCCAGGTAGTTCTCCGGAGACCGTCTTGAAATGTAGCCGTGTTCATGGTTAGTGTCGTCCCCTCCAATGGGTAGCTATGGTTATTTACTCGGCTAGGCTTATTGAGGCTCCTCCCGTATTCATTGGGTCTTTTAGGATCTAATGGATACATTAATAACCAATTGAATAATTTTTTATTGTAATTTGCTGAAAAGGATCACTTTGTCATTAGAGAAAAAAAAATTGGATGAAAGAAATGAGGTCCGTTTAGGTTTTAGTTTCTCTTTTTATTTTCAGCCTTTCACCCAAGCTCCGCTGCCGACGAAATAGTTGCTCGTGTTAGGTTCTCTTGCTTCCAAAATCAGATTGTTCCACTAAAATTCTCAGAAGGGATGATGTATAAGAATCCATTGCAAACAATCTTGGTTAACTAAATCTTTCAAGTGAAGTTGCATAATATCATCGGCAAAGGGAGCACATAAACCGAAATAATGACACCCATTTGCAAATGCTAAATGATGAAATAATAACCACGTAAAATCAAAACTTACCAACAAGTATTATATTATTGAATCTTCAAATACATAAGATAAATTTGACACGCAATGCGAGAGTAGCTATGTATTTAGTTTTTTGGCATCTAATGAAGCGTGGAGGTTTTCCCCAAATTTGATTTTAGGGTTCAAACTACAACATGAGATGCGTAGCAGCCCCTTTTTCGAAACACGAACATGAGTACTCATTAAATAGATACAAGGCAATTATAGAGCCCATATATTGGAGCTCCACTTTCTCGACATTTACTATTGTTTAATTGGGACATTTGGGTCATTCACAAATAGAAAAAAAAAAAACAAAAAATAACAGGTTGACTGGAAAGCAAGTGTAACATGATGTTATGTAACATGGGAAAACTTTCCTATATTATGTTTTGTCTTGTAGTAAGGTAGTAGTTTATATTATTGCCCTTCTCCCTTAATCAAATTTTTCCAAAATAACCAGCTTATTTTTAGCTGGCATTGTTAAGTATGGTGACCCATATTGAATCTAACCCTATCAAGCTAAAACAAAAAAAAAGTAATAATAATTTTTTTACACTTCTTTAAGGTAATGTTTGGTAAGGGGGACTGTGCCTAAGACTAGAAGACTGAGACTCAATATTGTGTTTGTTGGATGGGGACTGGAACTAAAATTTAAGTTCAAGTCCCTAAAATTTTAGTATCTTCAGTATCTCCAATTAGAAGGGACTGAGACTGAAACTTTAATAGTTTTTGTTTTCTTTAATACCCTCATATAATTTTTCAATTGCCAACTTTACGCCAATCTAAATTGAAATTAGGGTTCCGTTCTTCTTCTTCATTTCACCCAACAGTAAAGTTGTGGTCTCATCAAGCACAAGCTCAAGGGTGGCCACCCTACTAATCGATGTTGTGTTGCCGACTCCAACATGATCAACAACAACAACGTTTTCTCATTGACGGGGAGCCCAACCCCAAAACCAACTGTAACAGCAACAACTCTCTTCAAGCGCCTCTAGTTTCTCCAACAACTGTGACGACGACGACAACTCTTCTTCTCGTGGAGTCACTTCTGGCGGTTGGTGAAGATTCAACTGGTTTGGAGCAAAGGAAGAAGAAGAAGATAAATATACCAATTTTCAAAGAAGAAAAACAGAGGATGAAGTTTTGAGAGCTAGAATAATGATGGTAATATTCTTCTTAATTCATTACTGTGAAAGGTAGAGCCATATATATACAAGAACATACAATATAAAAAAGAAAAAGAGTGCTTATTATTGGTTACATTTATGTACGGAAATGGTAGAAAATTGATGGTACAATTTTGTGACAATGATGAATTAGTATAGCAGGGGTTAGTGGTGTTGTTGTAATGTTGGTGGTGCTGCTGCAATTATAAATGGTATTACTGCTATTGGTACAATTTTCTTTTTGTCTTGCATAAAATTTGTAGAGTGCTCTATTATATTTTTTGATCTTCAAAAAAAAATTCTGAAACTTTGGTATATAGAAGAAGAATAATATTGGTTTTGAAACTTAAAAAAGTAAAGAACTTTATTTTGGTGCTAAGAGACTGAGAGATTGTGAATCATGGGTTTGAGCCCTTAATTTGAACCCCATATTCAAGTTGGCAGTGACTAAATGAATATCAATGTTATGGTTGATGATTGAAGAGAGGATAAGACGAAGAAGAGCAGCTTATTGAATAAAGAGTGAAAGGAAAGTAGAACAGTGAAATTGATGTGTATTTTTTTGTTTGTTTTAAGGGTAATTTAGTAATTGACTTTGTTTTAGTCATTATACAATTCAAATATGTACACTTTAAACCAAACACAATACTCAAACTTATTAATTTAGTCTTAACCCCTCAGTCTTAGTCTCTTAGTCTCAGTCTCTCTTCCAAACGCACCCTAATAGTTTTAATTTACAATTTGGGGTTTTCTTTATTCTACTTCGTTATTCTTCTTTGTCGTCTAGGGTTCTTCCGTCGCCCAGAGCTTGTGTCCCAGTTGGTGGCGCCGGTTGGTCCTCTCCATCCACATTCGCAATTTTGGGTTTTTGGCGCTGAGTGCTCTAACCTCGTCCAGGGTTCTTCCGCAGTAGAGAGCTCGTGCCGGAGGTGGTGGTGCTGGTTTGTCATCTACATCTACAATTCGCGTTTTTTTGGGTTTTCTGTCGCCGCAGAGAGCTAGCCTGAGTTTTTTATTTAATTGGGGTGGAAGATTAATTTCAGGTTGGTGAAATCATTGTTGTTGTTTATTATTGTTCTGTTATTTCACAAATATGTTGTTTATAAATCCCATATTCTTCATGCATGTGCATACTGTTGTTATTATTTTTTATGTGTGCATATCCTTCTCTTATATATGAATCATCGATTATGATTCAAGTATTTTATGAGGCTGGAGTGCTTTAGTTTTCAAGGAATTTGTTCAAAAAAATCCCAATGCATTCATCAGCCTTAATAAAATATAATTGTTTTATTCCATGTAAGAAAGTCTTTAGGTTTCTAGGATATTTCTTTATTATGAAATGAAAAAAATTATGTGAACTATTGTTGTGGGCATCCAGTGGTTTTGCTCACTTGATAGCATGAGTGGGAGTTTTTCTAATAGTTTAGAATAAGTGAAAGAAATTTTTTGGTTTAGTGTATAGGTTTATAGATTGCATATAGCTTTTCTTTAACTTATAGAAACTCCAGCACATTTTAAATATGAATGTTCTATAGATTCAAATATTAACATAATTTAGGAAGAGCTGACAGGATTGAAGCAATATAGATGTAAGATGCTAATAGCCAAGTTGTTATTAAGACAGATAGGTGCATACATGAATGGCTAAAAAAGAGAGAGATGAGAGCTTGATTTATATTATTAAACTAATTATTGTTTTCTATTGATTACTTAGGTTTTGTTTTATTTTGTTTTTTTTTATGAATACATAGGTACTCCTTTGATATTGTACTACACTCACTTCTCGTTGGGAGCTCTGTGAGTTTGAACCGATCGAAACAAAATATAAATATTTGAAGCACATGATTCATAAAAGATGCATATAACAGTGGCTAATGCATATAGATCCTCTTATTCTTTAAGCATGTGCATATTTTCTGTTATTATTTTTATGTGTTTGATTGAAAGATCCTAAATTTATTTAGTAATGTTAATTTAGTTTTCCATGAAGAACTTAGTTACCATGTTTGTTGATTAAGTGCGGTTCCAAAGTTTTTTGTATGATACTGTTGAATATCCCTGATATATGTTGTTGTTTTTTTATTTTGCAGGGAAATTTTTTTATTGTTGCTTGTTACGTTTGATGGAAATGATATTGGTAGCCACGCGAAAATGATATTGGTAGCTATGCCACCCACGAAATTTAAAGAATCCAAAGGAGCATGAGTCATATAACTTGACTCGGATCCTTTAAACGAGTCCCCCAACTCTAATGTACAGCATGAGGGGGAGGACCAAGTGGAGCTTGAGTTTCTGGTTAGTGACCAATGAATTTAATTCCCATTCTTGTGTTACTGTTGCTGCTGGTCCTGCTTTTTTTTTTTTTTCATTTTGATGGAGTAAGTTATATCTATGGATCGAATGTAAGCAAAGGAATTGGTGACTCTCTTCACAAGAAGGTTACCGATAACCTTCTCAAGAGTAATTATAAAATTAATTGGATATCTAATTTTGTAAAATTAAAGTTGTTATGGTTACTTTTTTTTTAATGTTAAGATTTTAAATCCCTTCATTTTCATTTCTTATTTTATAACAAAAAATCTACTATTCCTGTTGATCTATCTCTCCCCTTGTACAATCCTAAAATACCCATCTACTGTAGCAGAGATTTTTAATGGTTGTGGATTTAAAAATTTCATGTCACAAAAACATATTATCAGTGAAAGAATTTACCTTTCAAAAAAAAAAAATCTTGAAGTAGCAAGCTAATATTCAATTTTCAAAGTAAATAGATAAAAAACACAATTCCTGATACAAGTTACAAAAAAAATTTCATTAATTCCCAAAATAGGTGAAAATTTTAAGTTCTAAAAATAGTCTAATTAAATCTTGAATATTCATTGAGATTCAAGATATTTTAAAAAATAGGAATCTCCCTCTTTCTCGAAGGATCACCAAATCCTTTGCCTTAGCTTAAATGTAATTACAATTCTTTTCTTTCTGTTGCTGGTCATTTTTTATTTTTATTTTGATGGAATAAGTTATTTTGCTTGTTATTTACCCTATCCTTTTTTATGACAATTATATTTTTAAGATATAATTTTTTATTTATAAATCATTATCACAAATAACAACTATTTATTTAATATATGATTTTAATTTATGTTAATAGTGTCTTCTTTTTTATTTAGCTATAAAATTTTAATTAAAATTTGTGGACCAAGGGAGATTTTATATTATATATACTAACGTCTTCACAGGCACTGCAGTGCCTGTTCAGGCGATTTTTTTTATTTATTTTAAAGTATTAATTATTATTATAATTTTCAACAATATATTATTCACCCGTTTAATTTGTTATTTGATAATATTCATTATTTAAATATTGTCATTATATTATGTGTACCAAAAAATAGAGAAATAAAGAATTCCTATAATATTACAATCATAAAAAAATCCTCAATCCCTAAACTAAAAACATGAATTCACATTTGAATGAGAAACTTGAGCTGTCATTTTAAGTTACTTACCAAACTAATCAGATAAAACTGAAGTGGAGGAAACAGGTTTCGTGTGGCCGCAAACAATACTGCGATCGAAACTCTGATTCAAAAGTTATGCTAGATTGAATGTTGATGTGAATAGTGAAGTTGTGGTTCTCTTTTCTCTCATCTCCTTCTCTTCGAGCACGCTCTCTCAAATTTGGGGGATTAGGTGCAAAATGAAGAGTAAGTCAAGTGTGTGATGTTTTAGGTGAGGGACATTTTTGTCTTCTCGCTCATTGGCCTAACTTTGGCCCAAACTTTTAAAGATGGATATTCCGATTTTTATTCTAAATATTTTCTGTTTGTTTTGTTTTTTCATGATCCGTGGAAGATTCCACGGATTCCTAAAAAAACAAAACACATAGAATCCCTAGAGGGATTCCACAATTCCTTAAAAATTACAGCACACATAATTCGTGGAAGGTTTCCACGAATTTTCTAAAAACATAACACATATAATCCATCAAAAGTTTCTATAAATTATGTATTTTTTTTAAATCCATTGGACCCTCCCACGGATTATATAAATGCGTTTTAGGACAAATTGATCATAGAATCTCATTTAGGACAATTCGATATTTTTTCTCCCAAATCTTTTATTTGGGTGAATTGCCCCTAGATTTAGCCTATTAACAAATTTAGGTTTTTTAAAAGAGTTCTAATTTCTTATTCTTTACCTATTTTATGAGAGGTTAAGTTAGGTTAGTAGGTTAATGAATTACATGTTTACTATTATGAATGAATGGAGGTTGGCAATGGACTACATGCTCTTCTTTTGGATGATATTAGTTAGTTTTGTCTTTCTTTGAATTGTTTTTTTTTTTTCATCACAAAAAAAATTTAGATTGGTAGGTTAATTTGTTGACCTAAATTGTCTAAATATTTCCATCCCTACGTAATGATTTTTCCACATGCGCACATTCTCCGTATCTTTAAGGCTGCAGTTGGTAGCAGGGATTGAGAGTGAAACTGGGAAACTGAGATTTAGTATTGTGTTTGATTGATAAAGACTGAAATTAAAATTTTAGTATCTATTTCTAAAATTTCAATATTTTCAGTATCATCAGAAATTGGGAATTAAGGGGATTGAGATTTATGGGATGGAGTTAAAACTTTAATAATTTTTTTTTACTCAAATACCATCATTCAACATTAAAGTTTTCAATTCTAACCTTTATTCCTTCTCTACTAACTAAATCTAATATCTATATTCCAATCTTTTTCTTTTATTAAATTTTAAACCAAACATAATAATAAATTTAATTTAATTTTAATCTTTATCTCTAAGTCTCTACCTTTTCTATGTCTCCCTCCAAAGCGCTTCCCAAAAGAATGAATCTAATCTTTACCATTACCCCTTCTAGCATCATTCTCTGTCAACATGCAAAGCCGAACTCGAAGAGATATGTAGAATACAAAAGTAGTAATAGAGTTAAAGAGAAAGGAGTTGGTGGGCACAATTGATTTGGAGGTGATGGGATTTGGAGACAATGATTAGGATAAAATTAAAATAAACATTGAATGCTATTTTGAAAGAATTTAACAAAGTTAGGTGCGAAAACAGAAGTTACAAATCAAATTTATTGCTCCAATTGTATCTTATAAATAATTGTCAAAATATTCTCACAAAAAATTGAATAAGTGTATAAGTTGTCTGTCAATTATAAACAATATATTTTCTTCTGTTATCAATGTTACAATTTTAATTTTTTTAGGAATTTAATATTTGTCAATTAATTAAATATATAATATTTGATCTGAATCCTATAACTCATCAACTATTACCTATATAGTTCAGTCTGTTATACAAATAGCTCAACTTGTTATACCTATAGCTCGACCCATTATATCTATGGCTTGGCCATGATAGCCTAATAATTTGACTATAAGGCCATGATTCAATCCATTATATCTCGATCACGCTGACTTATAAATTGACTCATTTGTGATTGCATAAAGTATATATGCAGATAAAGATGAACAGCTAAACATTGTAATAAACATATCTACACTTATCAACTAACCTTTGACCACCTATAATACACTCAAGATACAGTTAACAAATTTTAACATACTACAACATCACACACTGAACTTATTTGAATACACTTATAAATAGACCTAGCTCAACGCTAGTTAGGTATGGTCTTTTCTTCACTTTCACTTAATTTTAAAAGTGATCATCTTCTGACTTGGGCATCAGAGTACCTTTGGAGGAACTTTCCTTTTATTCTTTGACGAATCAACATATACCCTTTCTATCGAAAAGCAGAAAACGACATTCTCACCAAAACGAGCCATACCTCTATAACTCATCACAAAACAATATCTAAATGGCTAAACATTGGAATATGAAAGTCTAAAATATGGAAAAATCATTTAATTTATTATTCGGTCGTTCCAATTTAGCGAGGTCAACTACGTAGTTTTTGGAATTTTAATTCACATGTAACGAATATTTCGATATTAGAGGGGAACTCATTTAATTTTTAACTTGGTTAGAAGTCCTTTAACAGATGTGTATGTATAGGCATACAACACATTGCTTTAGGAATCTCAGTTTATAAACCCTTTTTTTTTCCCTAGAATCAGAACACAAGAAAGGAAAAAACAAGTCAACAAGGCTAATTAAGTATCCAAATTCATGTCTCGACTAAGGATTTTAGGATTTCTCCTAGATTCTTCATTTCTTCTATCCGAAGCTTGTTTGGCCATAAATCATTAGTACCATGAATAAGAGCAATTTCTACCCTCCAACTCCAAGTCAATACTTCAAGGATACAAGCACACGTACATAAGTGCAAGTACTAGGATTCTTATTATGAAATGAATCAGGGAAAAAGCCTCAAGGGAGTCTATTTTGACCCGCATATTATTCTATTTTATAGTTTCTTTTTTTAATTAAACAAAATTTGATCCCGTTAAAACATATAAAATCTATCTATTTATCTAAAATATAAAAAGAATAAGGCTCCAGACTCAGTGCTCACCATTTGGAGACCTTATTCTGTTGACATATGGCAATGTTTAGAATCGCGCCAAATGTCACTTGCTAATAGGTTGATTGATGTCATTCCTAATGCTCCAGCTAATTCATGAGTGATTTCAGAAAATACTTTAAATTTTAAAATTTGAATGGAGAGATATATGCAATAAAAAATCAGCAATCATTTAAAATTGATTACCCAATTCAAATATTGGATTTGTTAACATTTAAGTTATTAAATGTGATTTATTGAGATTTGAAATTATAGTTTTGGTCATTTTTAGGGAGTTTTTTATTAAAATTTAAGTTATTAACCGTGATTTATTGAGATTTAAAATACGAAATAGTTTTAGGTATTTGATTAAATAATTAAATAATAATTAAAATATAATAAATACATAAAGCCCTCCATATTCCATACTGCATATAATACCAAATTATTGATAATTGATCGAGAACGATTGTAGACCAGAATTCCTTCGATAATTGATCGCTGCCCTATATGTAATAATTTTGGGGAATCCATCATACATTGTTTGGTGCAATGTCCTCTTGCAGTTGATGTCTGGAATCAAGTTGGAATCACTCTTCCTTTCGACGCTCCAGAACCAATTCCTTTCTGGCGTTAGAAGGGTTTGGTGTCCAACTTTTTTGGACTATAATTACCCCTCAACTAATTATTCTATAAAAGAAAATTAATGGGTAGAATAGTAATAATGATTTATTTTTTTAAAAAAAAAAAACTATACTTAACTTCTCCACTACTCTTAAAATAATTTCTACTGATTACTTTTTCTATACGTAAATATAACTCTCACCATTTTCTCTGCTCTTTTTTTCCCTTCATTCATCTACTTTATTCATTCGTTCTACCTTTATCATTTCATCATTCTATATTTCTCATTTTTATTTTTGTTTTCCAGGTTATGTTGCAAATTAACTAGGTTTCAACGGGTTTCTTATGAAAAATTCATTAATTTATTTCTTCTATCAGTTTGTATTATGTGATTCACCTATGATCAAACTTTCAAATTAATGTGTTATATAGGCTACCTTTCAAATTATTATATTTTTTCTAATTAATGTTTGCTCATATGAATTTCTTTTGTCAATTATAATTTGTTCTCCATTTATATAAACTAATTCTGTTGTTTTTCTTTAATATATATTGGTTTGTAGTTGTTTTTCTTTCTGTTTTTTTTCTTTTACAAATTATCTGTATATATATATCTACTTATTTATTAATTTTTTTTAAACACTCTCTTTTGCAGAGTACTGAAAAAAATATAGCAAACACAATGATCAACAAGTAACTTTTTCAACAAATAATAGTTATTTTTGTTTAATTTATTAACGTATAATTTTTATGCATGCAGATTACCCATCAAGGATAGCAAATACAAAGTATTGGAAAGGACATGAGAAAAGGAATTAAAAATGGAACATAAAGATGGAGCCGAATAAGAAGTATATGAAAAAAAAAATTACTGTGTTATATGGGCTACCTTTCAAATTATTATATTTTTTTCTAATTAATGTTTGCTCATATGAATTTCTTTTGTCAATTATAATTTGTTCTTCATTTATATAAACTAATTTTGTTGTTTTTCTTTGATATATATTGGTTTGTAGTTGTTTTTCTTTCCGTTGTTTTTCTTTCCGTTGTTTTTCTTTTACAAATTATCTGTAAATACATATCTACTTATTTATTAATTTTCATTAAACACTCTCTTTTGCAGAGTACTGGAGAAAATATAGCAAACACGATGATCAACAAGTAACTTCCTCGACAAATAATAGTTATTTTTGTTTAATTTAATAACGTATAAATTTTATGCATGTAGATTATCCATCAAGGATAACAGATAAAAAAGTAATGGAAAAGATGTGAGAAAATGAATTAAAAATGGAACATAAAGATTGAGCCGTTGTGTAAGAAGCATATGAACAAAAATGCTATTGGTACTAAGCATGTTCGATAAAAAAAAAAGGCTAAAGAGGATCGGTACATATATTTCTACCATAAGGTGTCAATATTGCTACTGCATATTAGTAATTGAAGTGTTTTGTACTCTCTCGATATATTAGTACTCTAATTTCATATTAATTGTTATTGTATATATGTATGGGTGATATTCTAAATGCTAAGATGAATTTTATTTGATAGTGTTTTAAAAAGGTAAATTTTTTTTTGAGTTAGCTAATGTGAGATTAATTAATTGAAGTTATACTGGAATTATAAGAAAAAAAAATTATGCTCATAAAGTTCAATTTTAACTTTATTGCATATCCTTCTATGTTGTATGAATCTATTAGATTATAATTAAAATAAAATTTTTGAAAGAAAAAAAATTTAATTTTGATGAGGATAAAAATCGTGAAATAAAAAATTTGACACAAACATAAGATATAAAAAATATTAGAATCAATATTAGGATTTATAAAATACATAAATATTTTATGTTAAAAATAAAAATATATTCTTAAATAGTAGTTGAGTATCTCTTTATGTTGTAAATAATAGGCGATTTTTTTTTAATATGAGAAAATAGTTGGTGAATTTGGGTAATATGAACCCAAATTGGTGAATGAAATCAATATGGGCCTGATATGTTCTTGCACACAATGCGTGCTTAACGGATTGGCTAAGGTCAAAAAATACACACAATGCGTGTGTGACGCATTGTTTGGGAATTTTTTTTAAAAAAAAAAAGTGGAGAGAAATGCATGTGTGACGGATTGTATTAAAATGAAATAAAAAATATGAAAAAATAAAGCGTCAGTGACGGATTCTTTGCAACAAAAAATAAAAACGAGACTGAGCTCATCTTAGCCCAGAACACAATTCCTGAGTTTCGTTCTTGGTTCGTTCTTGCTGCTCTTTTCGTGTTTGAGGTAACATTCACCTATATTTTTTGGCACTTAATCATTTTATATTAGAATGGAGATGCTGGTTAATATTAAGGTGTATTATAATGGGTAAGTTTTATCTCATACACAGGAGGGTATAATATTTATGTGTAATAATCCATGTTTTGTTTTTGGTTCATCCTATGGTGTTATTTGAAGAGTTTAAGAATGTGATTTGTCAAAATGTGGAGCCAAATGTGATGAAAACTGTGAAAAGTATTTTGTATAGGCGTCCTGTGTTAGTATTTCGGGGATTTATATAGTTTCAGGCAATGTCTATTATGGATGACATGAGTCTACAACAAATGATTCAATCTATTTAGAAAACATGACACATGTATCTGTGGTCGAGTTGTACGTAGAGTTTGAACAAATACCTTATACCGTTATGGCAGTTCCATCATGCACTCGTTGTGGTAGTTCCATCTACACCCCAATTCCGCTTTTTCTATGACAGTTTTTTTTTTTTTTTGCATCTTTTTTAGTCAACTTTTTTTTTAATAAGTTTCAAACTCAAGTTGACACTTGAGTTTGAGGGGGGATGTTAGAATATATTAGTATCAATTAGGATATTTATATTTATTAGTATGATGCTACTCATAATTATAGAATATTAGGTTATTATTATTGTGATTCTCTCTTTGCCTATAAATAGGCTATGCATTGTAATATGTGATACACATATCTAATACACATCTCTTACAATTCTAATACATAAATCTCTCTCTATTGTGTATTATTTCTCCCTTTCTAACACGGTGGAAGATGTTCAGCCGGATTTGGCAATTGAAGATTATTATAGCGATAGTGAAAAAGAATTTGAAGGCACCTTTGAAATAGATGATGCAAATGAAGAAGACATACCAGAACATGATATGGAGTCAGATGTGGAGGATGTTGCAAATGCTCTTGCTAATGAACTGTGTTTTCAAGAACCATCCTTCATGCGTGTTTTGGATGAAGAGGCTTTGAAGGCACCAGAATTTGCTGAAGACATGAACCCGGGTAAATATTAGATGACCATTATTCATGCTATTATCATGACTATGATGAACATTATTAGTGTTGTTATTATTAAGTTTTATATATGACACAAGGTATATTGTTGTGATTACTATTAGTGTTATTTAGTTATTGTTCTTTTATTCGCTGTTGGTTTTAGATTTATTTTTGAAACGTAACTTTAATAAAGATGTGTTGGTTTTAATGTGACAAGCCCTACGTTTGTCCCGGGCGGAGAGTTTTCCATTAGGATGGAATTTAATTCCAGATAGTCTGTGATAAAGGCAGTGAAGGAATACACCATTTCCAGAGGGGTAGATTACTGGGTACGAGAGTCTGAACCCACTACGTTTTATGCACAATGCATACAGCATAAGGCGAATTGTGCTTGGCTGATAAGAGTGAGCTTAATTAAACGAAAGTTTTGCTGGGTAGTAAGAAGGTACAATGGTAGCCACACTTGCACCAGAGGAACGATTTCTCAGGACCACTCTAAGGTGGACTCAGATATGATAGCTAAAGCAATTAAGCCTTTGATTGAGTCAGACCCTTCCATAAAAGTTAGATCTGTAATTGCCGAGGTTCAATCGAAGTTCAATTATACAATGAGTTATCGCAAAGTATGGATAGCTAAACAAAAGGCTGTGGAAAAGATCTTCGGGGGTTGGGAGGCCTCTTATGAGGCATTGTCAACATGGTTTGGAGCGATGGTAGAAAGAGAACCAGCTGCTGCCGTGGAGTTTGAAACTTCACCCGCTTATTGTGGGGATGAGCTGGTTCCTGACTTTAGAATATTACGTAGAGTATTTTGGAGTTTTTATCCTTGCATCAGAGCATTCAGACATTGCAACCCTCTAGTACAGGTAGACGGCACACACTTATATGGAAAGTATAAAGGGGCTCTGTTGGTTGCAGTTACTCAAGATGGAAACAATAACATTGTGCCCATTGCGTTCGCCATTGTCGAGGGCGAGACAACAGATGCATGGTACTTTTTTCTCAACCATTTGTGAACACATGTTGTCACAATTGACGGTGTAGGACTTATCACCGATCGACATCAGTCTATTATTTCAGCAGTAGAACGTTGCAATGGGCTTGGCAGCCTCCACGGGCCGTACACATGTTTTGCATTAGGCACATTGGGTCTAACTTCTTAAGGGAATTCGGAAATAAGTATTTACACAGGCTTCTGGTGAATTTGGATAAGTAATACGTCACTATTTTTTTTAGGTATTCACAATGTACTTAAAATTAACTAGAATTGATGCTCCTATGTGTATATGTCCAATGATGCTTATTGTTATGTTCATTGTACGGTAATCACAGGCACTGAAGAGAAAAAGAAAAAAAAACTAGTTAAGTTCATATAAAAAATATAGCCAGCTGTATATATAAAAAATATTTCCAATAAATATCAACATACACCATAGCCACCTGTTTATATAAAAAAATAATTCCGACAAATATCAACGTACATTATCATTGGTTATATTGTCGAACATCTACCTATAGTGATTGAGATTCCATTGCCTCTGTTCTATGTCTTCGACAATCCAATTCACCCACCTGAAAAAAACAACGGTAAACATGTACAATAATTATGCTTATGGACATATAAATTTAAAAGAATAATACTACTCGATTTCATACTTATACACTATTTACCTTCGAGCAAGCGGGAAAGATGGTGCAGTCAAAACCGGGGCAAGGAATGACATTCTCTCCCAAGCCCATACAAGCAAAAGTGTCAGAGGCCCATCGATATCTAAACAATTAAACTGGGTGGCCCTGCATAGAGCTCTGTTGAGGTGGGCAAGACATGCACTACCCCAACTATAAGCGTTTATCTGAGTAACATCACGAAGAAGGGGGAGAAACTTCGAGTGTATATGGGTGGAAGACTTATCACATAACAAAGTTGTGCCAAACAGTTCCATAATATGCAACCTGACATATCTATTCATAGGTTCATCATTAATCAACCTAATAGAATTTTTAACCCTTCGGATCCAAGATATCTTGATAAAACTACTAGCCTTTATATCACTATCATTCGGCTGGACACCGAAATTAATCATGCACTCTTGCTTTAGCAATCCTACCTGTCACCGGAACTCTATGTGAACTCAACCCAAGGATCATTGCCACGTCCTGTAGCGTCACAGTAACCTCTCCTATTGGCAGATGGAACGTGTGGGTAATCGGGTCCCACCTTTCCACAAGAGCGGACACCAGCGTTGCCTGACATGTTATTTTTCCCTTTATTTGTGAAATATGATAAAAGCCAGCATTAGTTAGCTTTTCATCTATCCTCTGATTGTAATCACTCGGAGTAGATAAATGCCGTGTGCGCAATTTTCTTGATCGCTGAAAAAAAAACACGGACTAAATTATTAATTTTAAAATATAATGAACATGAATATTAATAACATAAAGTAATCCTCAAACCACTTATCATAGGGAATAATAAGATCAAGTAATCATCAAATTAATTGCTCATGCAATACTTAAACCCAAACAATAATTTAACTACATAGAAATATATAACAATAGCACATTCTGTTTGCTAATAGCTAAATTAAGCAAACTAATAACTAAACAAAACTCTATATTAATATCTACAATAACAATACCACGTAACATTAACACTATTTTAAACTATTAACAACCCTAAACTATATATTTATGTATCATATTTTATCCATAAAAAATAGCATAAAAATTAGTAAAAACTTACATATTCAGGGTCCTCCTTAAGCTTCTGAGTGATATGTTTCTTCAGCTTCACCATTTTTTTTCCCAATCTTTAATAGCTTCTAATAGTCCATGAACTGCAAATGTACGAGGAAACCTAACTTATTAAAGAAACCCTATATCAATAATAATAAAACTATAGCTTCTAACTAAGTAGTTATCAGACAACACTAAACTATATCAATAACAATAAAACTATAGCTTCTAACTAACCAGTTATCACACAACCCTAAACTATATCAATAATAATAAAACTAATTAGGATTATTATTATTCTAAACTACCCCTAACCCTAATATACATATATAAAATAAAAACTATGTCTTCGATAACTTCTAACTAACCAGTTATCACACAACACTAAACTATAGCAATAATAATAAAACTAATTAGGATTATTATAATTTTAAACTATTTATAACCCTAACATATATATATATATATATATATAACAAATATATCTTCATTAGCTTCTAACTAACCAATTTACATACAACACTACACTACTAAACTATGTCAATAATAACAAAATTAATTAGGATTATTATAATTTTAAACTATTGATAACCCTAATATATATATAAAAACAACCACTATATCTTAAGCAGCAACTAATCAATTATTTTATCCAACACTAATCAATTTTTTTTATCCAACACTAATCACTTTTTTAATAAAACCCTAAACTATATCAATAATAATAAAACATAAAACTAATATATATATATAAAAACAACCACTACTATATCTTAAGCAGCAACTAATCAATTATTTTATCCAACACTAATCAATTTTTTTATCCAACACTAATCACTTTTTAATCAAACCCTAAACTATATCAATAATAATAAAACATAAAACTAATATATATATCAATTAATCTAGCTGGCCAAGTGGTTTTGTCAACCAAGTGGTTAACCAAACAAACTTGTTCACGCGCTCGTTTCCCCTTAATATAACGTCAACCAAGTGCTTTAACCAAGCAAATCTGTTTCGCGCTCTTTTCCCAGATTTCATTCTACAACTTTCATCGTCATGTTCTTCTTCGTTTTCTGTTGTTAGAAGAAGAAGAAGAAGAAGAAGAAGAAGAAGAAGAAGAAGATGATGATGATGATGATGGGATGGTGATGATGAGGATGATGCAGATGTATACATGGAAGAAGGAATTAATGAAGGAAAGAAAA
>JASCZI010181717.1:26940-37303 GCA_036250425.1 Stylosanthes scabra
GAGAGAAAAACTAGAAGGTGTCATAAAATATTCTAGGGTATTCTTGGCTTTTACGTCTCAACTTTTACGGGGCGACTAAGGTCCAAAGACGTATTATAGCGTCGCGCTATAGTTCTAACATTCCGTCGTATTTCACATTTCACCGAAATCACGACCGGACGTTCCGCGACGAAAACTAGCGTCGCTAAAACGGTACGAAATTCACACTTTGAATTTCGCCACCCTTGAGCTATCAACTCGAGCTCATCTAGGAAATTATAATTTCCGTCGGAGATATTCTTCCTCAATATCCTCCGCTCATTCTAAAAGCGGCCAAAACGGTCAAACTGTCGCCGAACAGCGCACTGTCGCTAAAAACAGAAAATCACCGAAACACACATACATTGGGGATGAACCCCATAGCAACCAAGGCTAGGGTACTCAAGACCCATAAACACGCCATCAATCATCAAAAGCACATAGCAAAGGCGTTTCACACGTTTCTGTCAGAAACGGGAATAGCAGAAAGACGGGGTTTTATATCATACGTGGGAATTAAATCAGAAAATGTAAGATTGGACAGAGAGCCCACGTTATACATGGGGCTCTCACGTCATACGTGGGAATTAAAGAGAAATTGGCCAAATTGGACAGAGAGCCCAGGTTATACGTGGTGCTCTCACGTCATACGTGGGGATTAAGACAGCAAGTGTAGAATGCTCCACGTTATACGCCAGATCTCACGTCATACGTGGGAGTCAAGACAGCAAACCCAAATCTGGGCAGAAACTCCACGTTATACGTGGGAGATGAATTCCAACATCCAAGAAGCCTATTTTGACCACTTCAACCAAGATCTTTCAAACCTCAAATCCATTCATCAATCAAGGACACATTTAGAAGATTCAAGAGAAGATTGATTGGAAATGAAGTGAAGAGATAAGAATTGTAATCATAGAAGATAAAATTAGGATTAGATTAGGATATGATTAGATTTTAATTTGAATTTGAATTTTAATTAGGATAGGTATAAGAAGTAACTTAACCATTAGGGTTAGGGACTTCAGCACAGATTATTATTTTTAGATCTAGTTTCATTATGCAAGGCTAAACTACTCCATTGTTAAAGGTGAGGAGCTCTGTTCACCCATCATGAGGTAGTCTTTTGTACATTCAATTATCAATTCAATGAGGTATATTCAGTTATCTTCTATGCATGATTTAAGTTTCCGTTCTGCATCCCAATAGTTTAGAATCACTGAGAGGTGTTCTATACTTGTCTAGGGCTAAGTTAATAAGATTGAGAGATCTATTAGTTTATGCTAGCTGGAAATTAGATCACATGATGATTAGGTCTAACTAGAGATAGTCAAGCTAATTGTTATGCAGCTAAAATTTTGTGGGTTAAAATTGGATTAGAACTAGTTTGGATATAGTGACATGTAATCTAATCTAGGATCACTTTTGAGACTCATAAGGGTTAGAATCAGATTTAGATCTTCATCTAGTTATGTGATTGATTGATTAAGAGATTAGCTTTTGATTAGGTAATTAGAAACTGAATTACTAAGAGATTAGGATTTAGTTACTCTAGATTCGTTGTGCTTTGATTTCTGAAACCTTAGAATTGTGATTGAATGTATACATTGGCCCTCAAGGGAAAAACATGTCCAAAACTCTTAACATCTCATTCCACTAATTAATATTACAAGTAAACTTTCTTCACTCTTTACTCATATTTTCGTGTTACATACATCACTATTCTCTCAAATTTTATTCTTGGTCTGATTAGAGCAATTAAGAGATAGTATTGTTTAGTCCTTTATTCCTCGTGGGAACGATACCCACTTCACCGTGGTATTACTTGTACGATTCGGTGCACTTGCCGATATTCTACGCATCAACGTGCTCCTGAACTCTCTCCTCTTCGTAGCAGTCAAGCTTCTGTTCCTGATGAACCAGTGGAGGTAGCTGATCGGCAGTCCGCCAGTCGTGACGGTCCAAGCTACGATGTATCTGGAGGTTGGCTGCCGCGGTCTTTGAGTCCGAGTTCTTAGAGTGCCTCGCTTGTTAGAACAATAGAGGCATAGGTGTTTGATAGGGTTGTTGTTTAGTTTCTTTTCCTAGTCCCGAGTCCTAGCTTAGGAGACCTGTGTATGTGAGGTCAGGCCGAGAAAATTTGCTACAGTTTGGTATCTTGAGTCTGTAAGGATAGTGTGGTCTTATGTGCTTTATATATATATATATGGTCTTAGAGTTTAGAAATTTTTTAGGTTAGGAAATGTGGCATTCCAATCGTAGGCGCTGTGCACGGTGTCGAAAATTGGGGTGTTACATTAACTACCAAGGAACAACAATTCATGAATGCACTCAATTTGCAAGTATTTAAATGAGTTTGGTTCGATAATTTACCTAATTATGACACAGGATAAACCATTAAAAATGGGCGTACCACTTTTCCTTCGTCAACGACGACGGAGCTTTGTTGCATAGACATCATTAGTAGTTTTTACTGAATCTTTTCTTACAAATTAAGAAAGAAATGGTTTAATACTTAAGCAAAACCATCACTTTTTATTATCAAAGCTTTGAGTATTTAAATTCAATGATAATTGCAGGAATAGAAAAAGATTAATGGAGAAAAAGAATAGAAAGAATTGAAGAGGAAGTTGATCAAAGACAAAGACAAGGCAAACACTTAGAGGAAATTGAAGGATTTTTAAAGGATTTTTGGAGGATTTTTGGAAACACTTCCAGGAGGCATATGAAAGTGTGGTGTGTAGCACATTGACTGCTACATGCCCAAAACTTAGCAAAATAGCAAGAAAACAGCAACTTGGGCATGTAACACGCCAAAATGGGCGTGTAGAACATGGTTTGGGCATGTAAAACGCCAAGCCAGCATATAACACTTGACAACATGACCTTTGCCCACCAAAACGGTGATAACTTGAGCTACAAATGTTCAAACGAGATGATTTCAGTTGCTTTAGAAAGTTAACATGTAGAGTTTCGAAACGGTATATATATGTCTATAGTTGACATTCAAATTGAGGTGGCATTTTGCACAACAATTGGGCGTGTAACACATCCAAAAGATGTGTTAGCCGGTTTTATATATTCAACGCCAAGGAGGATTTTTGGGCATAGCTTGGGCATGTAACACATCTAAGAGATGTAGATGTGTTACACAAGATGTGTTACACGCCCCAAAATTGGAGCTTACTGGAGGTGCACATTTTAATGGTTTAATTAGTGGATTTTTAGAGGGAAATTAAGAGATTTAATTGGCTAATTTGAAAGCTTAAATCAAGGGATTAAATTGTAATTTGATTAGTGAGATCCTCTAGAGATTAGATAGGAATTAGATTAGTTGATTTGATTTGATTTGGATTTGATTTGATTTAATTTTGATTTTAGATAAGATAATTAGTTATATAAAGTTCTCTAAACCATTAGGGTTTGTTACCTTATTTTCACGTAGATTTTAGTTTGTTATTCACAGAATTATGTCTAGCTAAACTCTATTGTTGAAGATGAGGAGCTCTGTTCATCCCGGCATAGCTTACTAATTCAAGTTTTCGGTTTTCTTCAATTTCAAGTTATTGGTTATAATTCAAGGATTAATCTTCTCTGTTCTTCATTAAGAAGTTGAATCACTCAGAGGTATTCTTCTTCTATGTGTTTTGATTAATTAGGTTTGAGAGAGTTTTAATTGAACATAACAAAGGTTGGAACTTAATTCTCATTACTTATCAATTGAACCAGGGATAGGGATTTGATAACTAATGCAACTTTCACTCTGTTAGAATCATCAATAGGTTTAGAAATAGGTTAAGTACGTGACATATAACTTGATCTAAAATCACTATTGAATTATAATAGAAATTGAATCTGTTTTGTGCTTCACCTCTATTCTTAAATTGAGTAGTCAAGAGATTGATAATTGGTTAGGTTTAGAGAAACTAAATTACTAAGAGATTAGGGTTTAGTTAATTAGGATTCGTTGGGAATTAGATCATACTTGTTAGAGAAGAAATTGAAAATTAGAATTGGTAGCTTAAGGTTTAAACATCTCCAAATCCTTAACACTTTCATTCATTGTTTTCTCAAATTCAACATTCACTTGCACGTTGCTTTCTTGTTCACTGTTTTAGTTTTTACAATTACATTACAACTCTTTGGTTTGTGATTTTGTCTAGTCAATAAGGTTGATTAAATTATATTGTTTGATCCGTCAATCCTCATAGGAACGATATCCACTCACCGTGGTATTACTTGTACGATTCGGTATACTTACCGAGTTTAGGATTGTAAAATCCGTGTCAAGCTCGACGGCAACAGCGGCACGACGGTGAAAGGGGTAGTGGAGTAGTGGCAGCATCTTCTTTTTTCTTCACTATATTGGTCTCTCTCTCAAGGTCTCTCACTCTCTTGTTGATACTCTCACTATTCTTGTTACTCTCTCTGATTCTCTTGCTCTCTCACTTTTTCTTTCTTTTTTTTCTTTCTTTTATTCTCACTCTCTCGGGGGTTTTACATATGATAACCACCAATATCAAAAAACTTTTGAAATCCAATATTATATTCGTTTTGTTGAATTACAACTAAAAAAAAAGTTAATAGAGCACCGAGTTAATAGACAAAATTACTACATGAGTTGAATATAGCACCAATGTTGTTGAATTAGAAAGATTTAATATTGTTTTATTTTAAAATAAGAAAATAAAAATTTGAGGTGTTGTAAGTGTTGATTAGAGCCGTAAAAATGAGTCGCGACTCGCGATTCGACTCGGATTGCTCGTAAATATGGGTGAGTCGAGCCAGTAAAATCATAACTAATTTAAAAGCGGGTCAATTTGACTCGGATCGTATAACTCGCGAGTTAAACGGGTTCGGGTCGAGCGGGCACGGGTTGGCTCGTCTAACTCGTTTTTGCACAATAATGATGAATAGTTAGAGTTTCGAGTGTTTTCTTTATTACGTGAATGAGAAGAGAATATGGAGTGTCAACAGTCAACTTTGTATTGTGAACCTTTTGAATGCGGGTGTGAAGTAATTAATCACCAAACAACCAAACAAGTCAATCACGTTGTTAAATTCTCATCCAATATTTAACAATGGAACTTAATTGAGTCAAATTAAAACTTTTTGGATAAAAATAAGATGTTTTAAATTTTATGGATCGAAATAAAATTTTGACCCCAAACATTAGGGATGAAAAATATATTTTACCCTTAAAATAAGATTAAATGTTAGGGACTATTTTGAAAATAAAAACTTTAAGGATAATTTTGATTTTCAGACAAAATGATAAGGATAAAAAAGTACTTAATCCTAAATTTTATAATTTCATATGGACAAAAATAATGTGATAAATTAGTTATCTAAAGTTTAATGAAAATATGACATCTTATATTGAAATAAAATATATAGAAAAGATTATTCTGTGTTAAATAAATGTAATAATATATAAGGAAAGATAAGTTGCCTTCTACATTTTCTCAAACTTGGAGGGGGCATGTTCTCCACAAACTTCAGAATAATACAAATGTGTTCCTGTATGATTTCATGTTCATTGTTATAGTTGTAAAATCTAAAACCACTTCATTCGAACGAAACGAAAAATCCGATCCATTGATTGATTTATTGTCAACCTCAGTTTAAAAGGGTTAAGTGAAAACGAAAATATATTGGTGTTTGATTAAGATATGGAATGACGTTGAATTATGAGAGGTAAAAATTCAACAACAATAGAAGGAAATGAATAATAATTGAAAAGGATTGAAAAGGAATAAATGAATTTTTCATTTGGTTGTTTAGTGGAAATAAATAAAGGAATCTTTGTAAAAAAAACAAACTACGTCATTATTGATTAATGATATATGTATTACTGTATACTTTTATACATCTTATTATAATACGAAAAATAAAAACATTAGTATAGAAAAATTCAAAAAACACATTAATATAATATATGATATCACAGAAACAATTACATATAATATAGAAATAATGTACCTCAATACAGAAATTAAAATAGAAGAAAAAAATAAGAGATATATAAAGATGTAAAGTGATACACATAGAATAATTCTATTCTTTAGAAGGACAAAGAATATTAAAGTTGTGAATGCTTAAAAACATTTGTAAATCCAATTTCCAGTATTAACATTTCATTCGTTTTCCTCCGTATTTTGAAGTTTTAATGTTAGATCAAATTTAAATTTTAATTAAATATTTATAATTTAAAAACTTTTAATTACGTCTCAAGTAAAATTTTTCAATTATTATATTCTTGCTAACAATTTTTTTTAAATATAATTATCTTTAAAAGATTCTTTCTTTATTTGATGTAGGATTAAGAAACATTTTAAAAGTAAATATTCTAGTATTATTGACTTCTTTCCAAAATAAACAACTAATAAGGTTTTAATTAATTACAAGTTTTTATTTAGTATAAAGATTTAATTATAAAATTTTGAATTATAAGGAGTTAAGACGCAAGAAAAAAAAAAAACTGTTCTGCTAGATGTACACATAAATATTACCCACTTTCACTGCAGGCGTGTGTTTTTACGCAAAAAAATACTCATCTCTAGTCACGCACGCACGCACTCACAACATTACTTCTTCTTCTTCTTCTTCTTCTTCTTCTTCCGTCATTGTTTCACGTTTTTGTTTTCGTCATCGCTTTTTATTTGTTTCCGTCATCGCCATGAAGAAGAAGATTTTTTTTTCAAAAGATCTTTTTAAATAAGACATAGATAAAAAAGATCTTTTTTCAAAACTCAATCTAAATAAGACATAGATGAAGAAGAATTTTTCTTCAAAAAATCTTTTTAAATAAGACATAGATAAAAAAAATCTTTTTTCAAAAGTCAATCCAAATAAAATATAGATAAAAAAAATCTTTTTTCAAAAGTCAATTCAAACTCACCCAAAGTCTTAAAAGGAAAGGGAGGCAAACGGTGATTTTTTTTTAATTTAAGAATTAAGCAACTGTGCATTTGGGGGAGAATTCTTCTTCCAGTTAAAAAGGTGCCTCAGTTTGCGCGTAACTCAAGTATTCATCTTCTGTATGAATTAGACTTGTATTTGTATAAAAGTATAAAAATATATAAGGACTAATTTTAATGTATAAATAGCATTTTTTATAATTGAAATCTATTTTAAATTATATAACTTATTTGTAGACCTTGTTTTATTTGAATATTTTTTACTAGGACTAGAAGTGAGTCAATCAACTCTTGAGCTTATGAGATAATGAGTTTTACCCCAAAATTATCATTGGGTAAACTCAATTTATTGGCTCGTGAATTGACTTGATTATATATATATATATTTTATACTTTTAATTTACAATAGATATTTTTATTTTAAACACACATAATTATAAAATACATATTTGTTAAATATATGAAATGCCTTGACTTTTATTTTTATCATATCTAAACTGTAATATTTTTATTTATTTTATTAAAAATTTAATGGATAATGAATATTTTTTATTTATAAGTTATAATTTATATTAAATTATTAATTATTAATCAGATGAGCTGTAAGTAGAACTCAGTTTTCGGGAACAGAACTTGAGCTTAACATGGCTGCTTAACTCAGCTCGACTAGATTTGGCTCGACACACTAGTAATTTTATTTTCGGCCCCTGTATAGGTATTTTTATAGATATGCTCCTACATGTGTTTGGTAAAATTTTTAAAAAAATGTTTTTTAATAAACACAACCAATAATAATTATGTTTGCTAAAATGACTTTTAAAATTTAAAATGATCATAATAGATATAAATATAATAATAAATGTGAGTATTTTTTTGGAAAATTAGTATAAAAGACCATTTGGAAAATTTAATTATTAAAAAAGACCTATTATATTAAAATTATTAGGAATGACTAATTCACATAATATTTAGAGAGAAAAACCAAATCTATTTTATAGAGATACAAATACAATAATACTATATATACAAGCATATATATAACCAACTATCAACCAAGCCATACAAACATACTCTCACCAAGCGCGTGCAATGGACGCGACCCGCCAATCCATCCCACTCGAAAAGACGCGCCTCGGGAATCGTTTCAAGGATTCAAATCGTTTCGCCTTCTCAAGCACGTTTCACAAAACCACTTCAACCATCTAAACAGTTCCATTTCATCAAAACAACAACATCATCTTCATTTTCCAAAAAAAAAAACAAAAAAAACAAACGAGAGAAGAAAACCATCGAAGCGGAACTCACACTCATCATCATCAACCAAAACACGAACATCAACTCATTACTCAGAACTCAGATGAACATCGAAGCACTGCTCATCACTCCGAAACGGAAAGGGGGGAACACAAACGAAGTCAGAAACACTCCAGACGATCAAAAAAATTAAAGGTTAGTGTTTTTTTTATTGGTTAGTTTCTCTTAATCTCGAAATGCATCAACTTTATGTTTGAGTTCGCTTTGTTTGGTGTGAGTGTATGATGGTAGCATGTTTCTCTTCGATATATGGTTTATTTCCAGTTCGGTGCTGTCATGATTATTAAAACATAATACTTGTTGTTGTAGTTGAGTTCTTCGCCGTAGAACTAATTCCGGTTCGACTGGGTTCTCCGTTTAGTAATTAGGGTTAGTGGTTAGAGGTTTGTGTTTACTTGTTAGTTGGGTTTTATGAATGTCGAAATGCATGTACTTTAGGTTTGAAAATTGCTTTGTTTGGATTTTGCTTTGAGTATTTCATGTTAGGGTTTGTTATTGTGGTTGTATTGTTCGTCTAAATTCTAATTCGGTTCGACTTGATCATGCGTTTTGAAATTAGGGTTCATTTCTTGAAGTTTGTTTTTTTTTCCTTTTCAGTGACATAATGGCTCGTGCAACAAAAACCGGAAAGGATGATAATCGTAAAAAGCACAGCAAGTCCCGAAAGCAAGATAGCCCTAAAAAGAAGGATGTAAGTAAAATACCTTGACGTTACATTCCGGTTCGGGACGTATGTTATTTCCGGTTAATGAATTTGTTTTCTAATTTTGCAGCAAGGACATCACTTCAGATGCCTTCCCAAGACCGTTGCAACAATGTACAACGAGTGTCTTCGCAAAAATGATGAAAAGATTGCGTTGATTGAGGAATTGGGCTTTGGTGCATTCTCACACCTGCCTGACTACAACCTCTAAACAACACATGGTGAACATCTACGACATCCACGACAACACAATACACTCTATTCGTGGTGACGTGCAGATCACAACAAAAAAGATAGGCAAGGCGTTAGGTCTTTCATGGAACGGTAAATTTCCGGGTTAGCTTGCATATGTTTTTCGTCTTTGATGCTTGTTTATTTCCGGTTCATGTGTTGAACTGATTCCGGTTCGACATGCGCAAGTGACCCTTTTGACGAGAGGGTCTCTGAGAAAGACCTGAACGACGAAGATTATGCCATCTTCAAGATATTTCAGGGAAAGAGCCAAGCAGATCTGACGATGCTTGTTAAGAGAACACCGATTGACATAGAGGCGAACCGGAATCTTTTCAAGAGGGCGTTTTTGATCTTCATCCAGAAGGTCTTCCTCTTAGCAACTTCTTCCCTAAACGTCACCCCAAAAGCTCTCCCCACCTTGTTTGGTCTTGAAAATACTAGGGAGAGAAATTGGGCACTACATGTGCACGATTTCCTCCTTGATGAGGTTAAGAAGGCCAAGTTGAACAAGACCAAGGCCGTCCATGGATGCTGCTACGTGATGATGATAATCTACTTCCACGAGACCCACTTTGGAAAGGACTCGAGGGAACCAGAAGCCCAGCCTCCTTGGATTCAATACTGGACTGGGGAAAACTTAAGAAAGAAACTACACCGTGAACAAAACAATTCGACTGTGAGTAAGTTTTATTCTTTTTTTCTTATTTTTTTTCTCGTCTGTTGATGCATGAGCATCTTTAGAGGTTTTCTAGGATAAATCATACTCAATTCTTTGTGATATTAATGCAATAATTCATGAAAATCAGTCAAATATATATTATAATTGTAATTATGTTATATGCATGGTACTTTGATGTATTTTTATAATTACTGTAGGAAAAACAGGTTGAAAAGATGAAAAAGATGGAATATGGAAACTTAGCTTCAGGAGCAAGCAAGCTTCACGCATATGCGTGAAAGACAGCCAGGATCCCACGCATATGCGTGGCATACATCACCTAGGCCATTTCCAGAAATCAGGGTTCCACGCATATGCGTGGACATTAGTCAGCTACTCACGCATATGCATGAGTTAAGAACAACTAGCCAGCAAGCCCACGCATAAGCGTAGCACCCCATGCTTATGCGTGGCCTACTTTTCAGCCCACAAGCATCAAAGTCACCCCACGCATAA
>JASCZI010181718.1:14070-36043 GCA_036250425.1 Stylosanthes scabra
CACTTTAGTTGGAGATTTGTGTGTGAAAATATGATGAATTCAAGCATATTTATCACTTTTTGATTTTGATTTTGGTTAATTACAGTATATTCAATAAATTTTTCATGAGATGATCATTACATCCATCTAATAAATGCGACAATAGGAAGATAAAGAATGGAGGAAGTGGCAGCGAATGTAATAAATGAGACAATAGGAAGAGAAAGAATGGGGGAAGTGGCAGCGAATGTATTGGACAAGACTGTGACGATGGTAAAAGCAAAGCTAAAGGAGATGAGAGGAAGAAAAAAAGAAGAGGGGTGACATTATAAACAGATATAGCACCAAAACCGAAGCCATGAAAAATATGGTAGATATGAGATGTCTTTATTAAAGCACTTGAGAGAAGTCACAAGGGGGGTTGTTCAACTTGCATGATCCCAATTTGAGGGAGGATATCACTTGGCTCACTTTCTCAACTTGGGGGTGACATAGTGTTGGCTACATCTATGGAAAATTTGGATTTAAATTAGAGAGTACCTTCATAGTTCAGAATCTATTTTTTATACATAGAACGTCAGTTTCATTTTTTCATAAATAGACTTGTCAAAAATCCAGAACATTAGTAGTTTGGCCCGTATAAAAACATGTTTAAAAGCAAAACTCGAAACAGAGCTCCTTATAACACATTAATGACCTCTCAATGCCAATTACTAAAACATATCAAATCCCAAAAACACAGCAGACTAAATTATGAATATTTTTTTCCTGAATGAACTCTCAATGGCAATTTCTAAAGAATACCAAACACCAAAAACACAGCAGACTAAATTATGAAGACACCCCCCTCCCCCTCAACCTTAAATATCATCATGGAACCAATACAAAGTGTCGGAACCAGGTGCTTAACACTTGATTTCCTTCAATCCATGCGCAAGGTAGAGAAAAGTTGGATCAGTTGCACCTTCCTTGTAATATGCAAACACAAGGCTTCCATCATCGTGCATGCTCTCTCCGACAAAACTGCATCATCCATTCAGAGCCAGTCAGCATTCTTTATGAATTAATCATATCTAGAAAGCTTAGATCCAAACCAAACATGAGACATGGATAAATTACATTGACCTCCGTCCTAAGGTTAGGTGATTTGTCCTACTAGAGTCACATTCCATAAGACAAAATGGTACATTAAATGTATTATCACAATATGACCTAAATCTAAAGATGAGATTAATGTAAAATTTTGCAAATGACGAGTTATATTAACTTAAACCTCAAGATAGGTGAATGTATTTTATTATAAAATTGAAGGAGCAACATAATGTAATTAGATTGATGAATAACGTACAATTGAAGGTCACTGAGCTTTGAGAGGAGGAACTTAGTTGCTCCCTCAATGTTCTTCTTGAAGTGCTCTTGCTTCTCTGGCTCTAATTTGGCTGTCAGCAACTTAATGTATCTCTTAATGTAAGTAACAAACTGTTTCTTATCGAAAGGTGGTTGCTCCTGAGAAATTGAACAAAATACACGTAAATAAAGAGAGAAAGAAAATTTACATGGCAAAGTATCCAAAGATAGCCTTTACTTGATAAAATTAATATATATTTGCCTGACCTGAAGCCTAAAAGTATCAACAATATCAACTACTTTGACGGCTTGATCATCGACACCCTCGTCCTCATCTCCGCCCTCTGCAGAAGGGTTAGCACCAATATCTACATCGACCGCTCCTTGAACAACCCACTGCCAAAAGCAACATTACACAATTAGTCAATCAACACTAAAAATCAATCCGAAAGTCAAACCCCTAAAAAGAAAACAAAGCTCTCAGATGATAAAGAACAGATCCCCTTGACTAACCTTTCCTTCCACTTCCCACAGGATTCCATTCTCAATTTCCTTGTAAGGGAACGAGTCGGAGAGAAGTTCATCACCTAAAAATTCATCAACAAATTGAAGTTTAGAGAAATTCAAGCACTTAACTATTACCATCAGATCAACCGAATTAACTCACTTCCATATTTAACTAACTAATTAATCAATCACTCACTCTGCAAAAGCATAATGATGTAATTATATTAATTGTGAGGAACACTCTAAATGCATGATGATCTAACTAATCAAGAACCAGACCAATTAAACAAAAATAAGAAAAATTTCAGCTTCTGAAATAATCAGAGATACAGACCGAAAATTCTAATCTAGAGATAGGAAAAAAAAAACAAAATAATCATAGCAAACAAGCTTCAGAATTATTAATTAAGCCCACACATATCACAACTAGAGTTGCATGGAGGCAAGAACAAAATCTAAAGCCGGGAAAACTTCATCAACAGAGCTTATTAAAGGAATAGCAGATTCAATGAAAGTTGGATCCTAAGAACTACAAGTTCTACCAAACGTAACACAAAATTTACTTGATTGAACGAGTTCCAATCCTCTTCCCATAAAAAAAATAAACTACTCAGTTAGATCTTAAACCACACACACTCATAGCAAAGGAATAAAAATAAAAGAGAGAAAGTAAAATAAAACGGAAAAAGGTAAAAGCTTTTCACCCGTAAGGAGATCCTGGTAAACCAACATGGTTGCAGTTCTTTGTTCTAAGATCGAATCGAAGGGAGAAGAGGAGAGGAGTGGCGACAGATTCTAGAGACTTGAGAGAGAACAAAGAGTGAGGGTCAGCTTTTATAGAGATTTAGGGTTTCCTCATATTTAGGGCTCCGAAAATATTTCCCTTTTTATTCTCTCTAATATAATCAAATCAAATTCTAATTTATCTTTTCTTGGGTTAAAAAAAATCAAATTCTAATTTAAATTTATCTAAGTAACGTCTCTTATTTTATTTTATCTTATCTTAATCTTATTTTATCTTAATCTTAATTTTATCTTAATAGTATACAATTAAAAAGCTCAATTGCTAACGTGGTGGTTGGAGAGTAAATTTAGGGACCTAAATACTTAGGTATCGTCATCTTATTTTAATCTTAATCTTATCTTATCTTATTTTATTTTAATCTTGTTTTATCTTAATCTTAATCTTATCTTATCTTATCTTAATCTTAATATCTTATTTTATCTTATCTTAATCTTAATCTTATCTTAATAATATACAATTAGAAAGCTCAATTGCTAACATGGTGGTTGGAAAGTGAATTTAGGGAGGTAAATGCTTAGATGCCGTCATTAAAAAATTTGTGTTTTTAATTATTTTTAATTGGCATAATTAACTGAATTTAAGATTTTAAATTTCAAATATCAGATACGGTTATTGAAGTAAATTTAAAATGATTTATTTTTAATTAAATTATAAATTTTATATTTATATGGTTATTGAGAGATTTTAAAGAAAATTTTTGTATGTTTATTTTTTACATTAATCGTATTTAAAATTTAAAATTTAAAATCTTAATTTTATCTTATCTTAATGTTATTACATAAATTTCAATTAGAAGTACTCATTAGAATTTTTATTTTTTATATTATTTTTAATTGTGATATTTTAAAGTTGTAAATATGCATATTAATGAATTTAAAATTTATCGGAAGTACTCATTAAAATTTGTACTTTTTTAATTGGTTTAGTTTTTTTTTTTTATCTTCAATGTATTTAGTATCAGACTCTTATCATTTTGTTTTTCTAAAACGTTATTATTAGTTCCTTTCTTTCTTTCTTTTTTTTAATTTCATTTTTTTTCTATAAAGTCGGTACTATATAATATCATAAATATTAAGAGGGTGATCCTAATATAAGATTAATAAATAATTTGTGGCATGTCTATTATTTTATTTACTGTCTGCTTAGGTTAAAATAATTATATATATCTAGAAATATTACTTTTAATAAAAAAATAAAATATCGTTAATAAATTTAAAATTCAATTAAAATGAAGTCTGTTAATGAATTTAAAATACAATTGAAAGTGCTTTATTAGAATTTTTATTTTTTTAATTATCTTTAATTTGTGATATTTTAAAATTATAAACTTACATACTAATGAATTTAGAATCCAATTGGACATGCTTATTATAATTTTTATTTTTAATTATTTTTAATTGTGATATTGTACTAAAGTAATTTTAATGTGAATTTAACATTTAAAACTAATTTAAATAATATACATAAGCATATCTTAGCCAAATTAAAAAAGAGAAAGCATGAGGAGAAAAGCGAAAAATAGATATATAGCAATAGAGAGAAAGAGAAGGACATAGAGATAGAAAAAGAGAAAGGAGAGAGAGATAAGGAGAGGGAGAATGGAAGATAAATAGAGTGAGAAGGTGAGAGAAAAAAGGGAGAGGGGTAGAAAGCGAGATAAGAAGGGGGTGAGGGAGAGATATAAGAAGAGAGGGATAGAGGAAAAGTGAGAGAATGATAAAAAGAAAGGAAGAGAGAGATAGAAAAAGAGGAAGGGAGAGAGAGATAAGAAAGAAGAGAGAAGGAGAAAAAATGAGATAGGGAAAGATATGGAGAGGATGATAGGAAAAGAGGGGAGAGAGGAAGAGAGAGAGTGAAAATGAGAGAGGGAGTGAGATGGAGAGAAAGCAAGAGTGAAAGAAAAACAAGGAGAAAAGGAGAAAGAGAAGGATGAAGAGAGAGAGGAAAGGAATGGGGAGAGAGCAAGAGGGAGAGAGGTAGTGAACAAGGGAGAGAGGATAAGAGAAACATAAGAAAATAGCGAGAGAAAGAGAGAGAAGGAGAGGGAGGAAGAGAGAGAAGTAGGGTGAGAGAAAAAAATGAAGAGAGAAGGGAAGGAAGTGAGGCGGGGATAAAAGAAGAGAGGAGAAAGAGAGAGAAGGGGAGAGAGAAAGAGAGAGCTAGAAAGAGAGAGAAAGAAAAAGAGAGAGGGAGAGAGAGATAGGAAAAAAAAGAGAGGTAGAAGAAGAGAGAGGGATGGAGCAGAGTGAGAAAAGTAAGGAAATAGAGAGAGATAATGAGAAAGAGAGGGAGAGAGCGATCATATATTTTGTATTTGGGCTCATTGGTGGAAACTTCAAGTATAGGGATAAAGTTGTGATAAATTTTTACCAACGTACCAACGTAAGATGTCTTCGATAGTCATGTATCTCACAATATTGATTTAGCTTTGTCGGTTTAGACAAACTTAATGCGTTATTATTTGATAGCACTTACTTATTAATGAATAACTTATTTTTTACAAATCACTATATCTAATTTATTACATTGAATAAATTAGAATACAAAGTTCGTGCCCATGCATCACACGGGTTAAATACTAGTTTTGATAAATTAAGTATAAGCAAGTAATTTATTTTTATATTAAATATAAAATATTAGTTCGGATCAAAATAATTTTTTATTTGATATAAAATTAATAATTTAATTAAATTTATTGGACAAAATAAATAATCAGTTATAATTATTAGAAATTGAATATGTCGGTTAGAAAAAAATAATAATATGTCAGTTAAATCTTTCAATAGGTGCCAAGTCTAGCTAACATTGTTTGAATATTTTTTTTTTGGTGGCTACATTGTTTGAATATTTAAAGTTGTATAAATCTTTTTAACATTAACTTTTTAAAAATATTTAAAACTAATTATTTTAGTTATCAAAATAATAAAAAATAAAATTAAATAACAATAATTAAGATGAGAAAAATAAATTGATAAACTAATTCAAAATTAAAACCAATTTTAATTAAATTTATTTCTTATATAAACCAATTTTTAGAAAGATTTAACAGATTTTGCAAATTGCAATCAACAGAGAACAATCTTCAATCTATGTGTTAATTTAGAAACCAAGTTTAGTGATTGCGGTCATGCCAATTGCCAAGTGAATAGAAGAATGAACTGGAAAAGTTTGGAGACATAATAGGTAGCAATAGCATCGTCAGCATAATGTAATCTAACTAAACCCAGTTGTAGATTAGTGGTAACTAAAAAAGTAAGTTGCATGGAATATCCATAAAAAATATTCCTTTTCTGTATTTTTTATTTTTAGATGTAAATGACATGACACATGATGGCTAGTGGGATAAGAATAGACAAAGGGGGAATAAAGGTGAGCACCACGGACTAAAATGTTGACCTTGTGAGCACCATTCACCAATCAATTATCTTAAAAGTTACAAATTAAAGCCCTAGGGACAAGCTGGCTGATGCAAAGTGCAAGTGGAAAATTTGAGTAAACATCCAAATGTCTTATCCGAAAATCTCAATTCGTTATTGACATTTAAATATTCAGAAAAAAAGTTATTTAAAGTTTGTGAGTTTAAAATTTAAGAATTTTGGTTTTTTTTAGAATTTAAAATTAATAAATTAATTTTAAAAGTCTATTAATCTAAATATTAAATTATTAAAGATTGAATTGAGTGTTTTTTTATAATATATTATTATTTTGTTATCTAACTAACAATACAAAATATAACAAAATTGTTTGATAATTTCGTTATTTATAACATGTCTTGTTTATACCACGTTAGTATACACACCACATCATTTTAATCGCTTGTTGTCTTCTTTATATTTTCATTAAACTCTCATGAACCCTATCTACTTAAAACAAAAACATCATTTATCGTGACAAAATGATACACGTTACCCTAGATAATGTGATATTTAGACAACTTGGTTCCATTTCATAATAAGTGTGTATAATTTTTTATCTGATGATTTCATTGGTAATTTTTATTCCTATTTAATTAGTATGAGAGCACATTCCCTTGGACCTAATTGAGACTTTATTGATCCATATTTCTCTCTCATTCGTGTCTCCAATGTGCTCTTCATCCTGATAGCGAAAAACCTGAGCCAAAAGCTTTTAGATCTCACACGACACAATGCAAAACACAAGAAACACACCTTTAATTTCTCGCCTCCGTAGCTCTCTCTCCCGTGTCCAACGCCAAACTGCACGTCGTAAACGCAACTTAGACACACACGCACATTAACAAAATAGAGAAGAAGGGGAAAAAAATTAAAAGAAAAAAAAGGAAAAAAGAACAAAAGAAAGAAAGAAAGACGAATTAATAAAATAAACAACACGAAACATTGTTTGTTTGTGCTTTCGTTCCTTCGTTTTCATTTGCTACGGCTTTTCGGATTTTTTTTTTTAATTTTTCATTATTTGTGGCGGAAATGGGTCTTGGGATGATGATAGACGACGAAGATCGCAAGGTGGTTGAAGATGGAGGAGAGGGTGGCGGCGATGGTGGAGCTGCTAAGTCATTCGATTCTTCTGTCTCGTGTTCCATTTGCCTTGACGCTGTTATCGATAATGGTGATCGATCGTTGGCTAAGCTTAAATGTGGCCATCAATTTCATCTTGGTGAGTCAATTCATTTCCAAATGTATGGATTTTTTTAGAAACTCTTGTGTAGTTAGTTATATTCATGCGAAGTTGACGCCTTAAGATTGTTTGATGACAAATAAGTCATGCATGTAAAATCATCTGAAGAAGATTCAGGTAAGAATATTGGTGAAGTCGACTACAGATGAGTATTACGCATTAGTTTCTTTTCCAATTCACCCATTGGAATGACATATATGTTGCATTAGAAAAACTCCTGTGAGCAAGAACGTTTTGTTACATGTGAACTATTTCCTATTTAGGACGAAAGACTTGTAAAATTATTAAAGAAACAACAGAGCAGGTGGATATGACTAGCTAGAGTTAGAGGATTGTTTGTAAAGTCATATATGGAGAAATGGAGGAATTAAAAGAGATTTGGATATAAGATGTTCAATTATAAATATGATATCTTAATATCTTAATGGATTAACTTACGAAGAAAGTTGTTACTTTTGACCATCTTTAGGGGATAAGAATTACTGTTTTTTCAATGTTTTGTTTGTTTGGGTGATTTTGAACGTATTCCACTTCAGGTCTGAATTTGAGTTTTGAATTGAAAACTCTAGTTCTGCAAGTGCTTTGTTCTCATAATGACCTACTCAAGTTCAATCCACATTTCTTGGAGTGCAGTGGACATTAGATATGGGGCGTTTGGACTTAAAACCAAATAGAATAATAACTTTTCTTTTTTTTTTCTTCTTCTTCTTTTGTGTCATAGTACATAACTAGACTAACAAAGATATAACTAACTTAGGTTGGTTGAGTCTTGAGTGGTTAATTCACTTATCAGAGATAGATTTTCTTAATTGGAGCTCAAATCTGCAATAGATTAGTCTTTGACTTGTTGAATTGGGATACTGACATACTGCAGGGAAAAAAGTACCTGTATGACACATGAAATGAGGATAGTTTTAAGCAACAAGTGGAATTTAAACTATCCGATTCACAAGACCATCAACAACCTGATTTGTTTTCCTGCATGTTCATATGTATTTATATATACAAAAATAGATGATGGTTAATTTAGTGGCTGAATTTTAGTGTGCAGGTAACATATTTTGCAAAAACAAATATTTAGTGGTATTCTGAAAACTATGGGGCTATATGACTAAGATGTTAACTAAAATGTTCAATGTTGGGCATGTGTGCAGGGAAAGTGTAAAATTTGGAGTATGATACGATACTAGTTTTGTAACTTATGAAAAAGCAAATAGCTCCATTGGCATAGCTTCTTATCTTATGCTTATGGATTCTCTCTTTATCATTTAGATTGCATAGGTTCAGCATTCAATATGAAAGGAACAATGCAATGCCCCAATTGCCGGAAGATTGAGAAAGGACAATGGCTTTATGCTAATGGTGGTCGGTCATATCATGATTTCAGTACAGATGATTGGACTCATGATGAGGACTTTTATGATCTTAGCTACTCTGAAATGGTAATAGTTTTGTTTGATTCATGTTTTGTATGTGTTCCATTTATGATCTTATCACTGAAGAAAAGGAAAACACCCATATATAATGGAACATTGTCAACTTTCTCTAAAAAATTCACCAGAGAATTCACCTATGAAATTTAGTTCTATCTAACTTTCATCTTCATTCATAATCTATAATCAATTTGCATGGAAAAGACTAATCAGTACACCATAAATTTTAATTTTCCTTTCCGCTCTGTCCTCTTTGCAATGTGTGCATGTTAGATAAATTTATACTAAAATCTTTCAATGTATAATATTTAGACAGACACTCAAGGCTAGTATTACTTCTTTTACTTAGAACTATGGTCTGTACTTTACTGTTATATGGAAGGAATTTCAAGTAATAATTTTACTACATTTTCTTTTTGGGTGATTCTCCGAATGTCTTTGCAGTCCTTTGGAGTTCATTGGTGCCCATTTAGCAACTTGGCAAGAGTACCATCATCTTTCGAGTAAGCCTAACATAAGAAAATGTGCCTACAAACTATTATCCATTTAAATTCACTATCAAAGATTACCTAGAAACTCCGTACCATTGATTTGGCATGAAGTTGATAGTTGAGAATTTTTAGATGATTTGGCACGTTTGACTAAATTACTATCTAACGAGTCTTAACTATTAACTTCACATGAAAACAATCGACATAAATAAAAAAAGTAAACGGTAGGCTATTTATCCAACTAACAGATACCATTTTCCTTTTTTTTTTTTTTTTACAGGGAAGGAGAATTTTCACCAAGTGCATGTAATATCCCTTTTCCAGTTTTCTTTATTTTAGATCACCTACCCCTAGATTTGACTAAATATGTGCCATCTTTAACCGAATAATATGAGATGCAGATCATGATATAATAGGAGGACAACATGCTATATTTGCTGAACAAAATACAACCTTGTCTTCTGCTAATCATCATTGCCCATACATTGCATATTTTGGAGCAATACATCCATCCTCCTCCAACTCAGGTGGAAATGTTTCAGAAACTTCTTCCTTCAATCACTGGAACGGCTCATCTGTGCATAGCGATTTACCCACTTCCTACACATATCCAACTGTGGATCTTCATTATCATAGTTGGGAACAACATTCCCCTCCCTTCTCTACACACAGTAGTCGTCTAGTTGCTAGTGATCACCGCTCGATATCTCCCCAGATGCAAAGGCCATCCAGGGGTGGCTCAGAGGTTTCAAGATCAAGTTCTTATATGCATCCTCTTGGTGGTCACAGGTAACTACTTTGAATTTGGAGTCTATATATTCTTATTCTTTTTCCTTAAATGAAATTTTATGCGAGCCAAAATATATATTCATATATTCATGATGCTAAGAGAGAGAAAGAGAGTTGGATTAGACTTGTGATCGAAAAGATGGTAGAATCGCGTCTAGGTGGTTTTGACACATGGAAAAAGAATCGACAGAGTGTCTAGTTAGGAAGGTAGATTAGATGAAAAGTAGACAGGAGGCAAAAGATAGAGGAAAACCCAAGCAGACCACACATGAGATGGTCAAAGGAAATCTACATGTAAACAATGTAATTCTACACATGATACATGATAAGTTTCAATGGCACCGTTGGATCCATGTAGTTAATTCCACCTAATAGGATTAGTCTTTGTTGTTAAACTACAATGGTTCATCTTAAATTAAATAAAAGAGAAAGCAACAAATTTTGATTATATGCCAATAAATAATGATTCATCTGGGTTTATGCAGTTCTGTTAGTACTGTGAGCTCAGTTGCTTCCTCAGTGCTACCTCCTTATCCCGGTAGCAATGCTCGAGCCCGTGATAGAGTTCAGGCGCTTCAAGCTTACTATCAACCACCTAATTCAACCCCGATTCAGACACAAGTTCCTTCTGGATCTCGAAGATCTGGATCTCGAAGACCAGGTTCTCACAGTGGATCACCTCAAATTACACCATTACCCTCATCACCAGACCAGAGTGGTTTCGTTTTTGTCCCATCAAGTTCTTCACCCCGCGGTTTTTCAGAAGATGCTTGTCTCCCAAGTCATCGATTCCATGCTTGGGAAAGAGACCAGTTATCTTCATTGAGCCTTGTCAATAGAGATTCAGGTTGGAGACCATACCATCAAGCTGTTGGTAGGTCAGAACGATCTGGCAACTATCGATTAAGGCATGGATCCGAAAGAAATCGGTGATACACTCCTATGCAATGTGAACCAAGCATCCATTATTATCTGCAAAAACTCAGAATTTTGAAATGCTATATAATGTTTTGGCCTTTGGGTTAGTCCTGTAATTCACAAACTATATAACTCTTTGGCTACATTTTGAATTGATTTTTTTATTATATTGGATACCACGTAGTAGTGTCATGGACATCTACTTCCTCTGGTTTCTTTACATTGTTAGAGTATAAAATAACATAGTCGGAAAAATTAGGTGTGATACAGGGAAAGAAAAATAGTTAGTGGTTAGAATGAACTTTATCACTTTGGTAAGGGATAAATGAAGTTTGATGGAAGCAACTATGGTTGTATATGTAGTTGGTCAACTAATGTTATGTTTCTCATGAAGTGTACTATTTTTAGAATTTGAGTAATCATCTTTATATAAAAGGGATGATTGCCAATATATTACATGAAGATTTTCAAGTATACTGATATATGAGTGTACCTATAACTTTGATCTTGATTTATATATATTTTTATATTTTTTTAAAATTTAATCAACGGTGAAAAGGTTACCGATATAATAATATACCAGTATACTTGAAATTTTTTCGATATTATAAATTTGATTTGCATGCTCTGTTATCTAGTGTAAAACTTTATTATGTTGTCAAGTAATAATAAATTACCCAAAAAAAAAACTTATGCTTAAAGCCTACTCTACGATTAATCCTAGATATACATCATTACCAAATCATTTTTCATAATTTTATACTACATAGATTAATTAAACTACTCCACGCACACACAAAACCCTACATATTTGATCATAGAATTTAGACACACGTAAAAAATATTTCTATGAAAATGATGAACATCAAGACACAATAATAATAATAATAATAATAATAATAATAATAATAATAATAATAATAATAATAATAATAGCGGATAAAAGACTTTATGGTGGATAAAAATACACATGAAAGATTCGAATAGACAAAAATACACATAAAAAATAATTATTAATAAACAAAAGTGACATATCGTGTTTATTTTTTTTCATTTATTTTTATTTGTAGTTAATTATTTTTGGAATGTACTTTTGTCATTTTGAATCTTTCTTGTGCAAGTTTGTCTTTTTACTCGAGTAAAACTACTCATCCCTGTGAAGTGTGGTTAATTGATAAACTAAGTTTTAATATTAACTCACTCATGACACATTAAAAAAAGAGTGAACTACCAACTCGGTCCAGGTGCCTCCATTTCCCCAAACGACATCTCGCCCCCTGACAATAAAAAATCATCACTGCGGTCCTCATCCCTGATCGCCGTGTCACATGGCAGTCCCTCCATGAGTTTCATCATCAAATGCTAATGGAAGTGGTTGACGTGTCACGTTAGATTGCTTATTGGATCGTTAATTTGGGTGGAGAGTTGAAAAAGGACAGAGGCAATTTGGCGCAGGGTTGAAAAAGGAAAGGAGGCAATTTGGCGCACCTAAAAGGATCGAAACTACGTCGTATCTCTTAACTGCATCTTAAATCCAATTACTCTGTCTTCTGATCCTGTGACCTTCACATCAAATTGAGGTGACTCAATTTGTTGATTCTCAATTTGCTTCTCACGTCCCTGTAATACAGGTTTAGTCACTTCTTCATGATGCAACATACTTCTTCATTCCACTTCTGCAATGAGGTGCAGGAGCCCATATAATACAATGGTGAATCCATGTCTAATGGTGTATATGATATGAAAAATAAGAAATCTATGTATTTTTAATTGAATTAAATAAATACCTTGAAGTATGGGCATCCATAAAATAATCTATTAAAGTTTCCAATGGTTGAGGACATGAATAGAATAGGATACGCTCCACAGTTGTATTTAGGGGCAAGGAACTTGCTCTTCTTCCTCAATGTTTCGACACTTCCAGAAGAACCCATGATTGCATTCCAATCCTCGCTGTCCACTCCATCTCCTCCACCATGCCGATTTGACGTAGACCACCTCTCTTTGCTACTTCCAATGGTGTTTAGGGTTTAGGGAGCAAAACAAAGCAGGAGAGATGGGGCTAGACGAGTATGTTGTATCATGGAATGAAGAAGTAACTAAAGCTGTATTCCATGGACGTGGGAAGCAAATTGAGAGTCAACAAATTGGCTAACCTCAATTTGATGTGAAGGTCAGGGAATCAGAGGACAGAGAAATTGGATTAGAGATGCAGTTAAGGGATACGGTGCAATTTTAATCTTTTTTGGTGCGCCAAATCGTCCCCTGTCCTTTTTCAACCGTGCGCCAAATCACCCTTGTCCTTTTTCAACTTTCTACCTTGACAGTTAACGATCCAGTCAGCAATTTAACATGACACGTCAACCACTTTCGTTAGCATTTGATGATGGAACTCACAGAGGAGCCGCCTTGTACCACGGAGAGTAGGTGCGATGTTGTTCGAGAAAATAGACAATGGCTGAGTTAATAGTTTATTCTTATAAAACCAAAGCGTTGCGCGGGTAACAAATGATTTAGTACTTTTATTTTACATTAATTGTTGTGGCAAAATTATTTTATCATGCTAAATTACAAAATTTAATAGTATGATGATATATATATATCTTGATTTACTCACAGTATTAATATTAAAATAGAAATAGATAAAGTGTAATGATTTTTTTAACTATTTTTTTAGATTTTTATATTAATTTTTATGAATATTAATGTCAATTTATTAAATTAAACACTTATCAACCATTAAAGTTAGACATTAGACATTTTGTCAAGTAATTAACCTACTACTACTCTCTTTTTATGTTTGTATATAATAGAGACATAAATAAAAATAAATAAAATATATTCTTTTTAAGTTTTCAATTTCTATTATTTTTTAAATAACTAACCTCCTATTACTCTCTTTTTATATAGTGATATATAGTGACATTTGTTAAGTAACTCCTCATGTATATGCCACACTGAGAGACTCCGATCAACATTTTTAATTATTTATTATTTACTTGGTGAAACCGAATTTAAAATATATAATTAAAAGATCAAATTTAAATCAAGTATAAATTTTTTTCTTAAAGCTTGTTGCCCAAAAGAGAAAAAAACATTCAAGAAGCAAAAGCTACTCGTTAAATATTTTCAGATTTTTGTGTTTCCTGCCTCTGATTTATAGTAAGATAAAAATTTTGTTTAGCTAAATTACTAAAGAAATAACAAAAAAAAAAAAAAAAACAGAATATATTCTAAAATTATGATTAAAAACTTTATAGTCAAATATAAATATAATCCTGCAAATAATTTTACGTGAAGACAATATTCAGTGTAGCTGGACAGAATGTAACATACATAGCCCAGACATAGTGTTTAATATTTCATATCAACATACTAATCTACTAGATGTAAACTCCTCATGTCAAATTTAAAATTCAAGTACATAATAAGATAGAGCTTCGACGCTACATATGTATCTTAGGCCTCACTTATCAAATTAAAATTGCAGTACAGAAAATAGAGAGTCAATGGCAGGTCTCCAGAGAAAACTCAACACTCATCAGTATAGCTGCATTCATCATATCTGACCTATCAATGGGATCTATTGTTAGAAACCAATAATATTAAGAAAGAGTTGAGTTGTGTGTTTAGTGTTGTCTCATATTTTAATCATCATTAGATGGTGTATGAGTCGAAACAGTGTTCGAGTCACACACCCATATGTGCATATAACACTTTTCTTAAAAAAGCTACATCGAATGATTACAAGTTTGGGGCAATAGACTTACTGTGGTCGGGTGAGACCATTACGCGCTCCTTGGACTTGGGCTGCGACTGTAAGGCCGAGGCTGCAAGATACATAAAACCATGGCATAAAATTAATGATGTAGAATAAGTTCCCGTTTACAGAAGTCTCCTGCACATTTAATTCTTAGGAGCCTCTTTACTTCTTTTGTTGAATTGCTTGTTAAAAAAATATCACCATCGTTAACAAAACCTTATTTTGCTAGGTGGGGTCGACTACATAGGTCAAACGGTGCTTTTGTGCCCTATCATGTATATATCATGTTTGTAGTAAGACTATTCAGTATTCACACATTGATATCTCTTGACCACATCATGTATGGTCTTTTAAGATCTTCCTTGAACTTCTGCCACTTTCTAGCTTCTATCTGATCCATTTTTTTTACGTTTTCTTTCTTTCAAGCAAAGTATCATGACATGGATCAAATTTGATATTGCTTGAAATGAAAAATCACCCTGCCACACGCTTGCAACGATGCAGATCTCAAGTAAACATAAAGATAACCTAGACTCTACTATGATTTGCTAAATAAGAGAGTAATACTGGTTAGATAGCACTCACAGATGAATAAGGAGATCTGGATCTTGAGAGAGATCTGCAAAATTTTAGAATGAACGAAATTCAAATCAGTATGCAGAACGATCCACAGAAGTACCATCCACGAGAGCAACATTCCACATCAAGGTTACCAAATCACAACGAAGAAATCAATCTACCACAAATCTTGCGCGGGATCCAAGTGAATAAGAACCAAATTCATCACACGTGTATAGTCTCAACAATTGCCAAACAATCTATTGTCAGCAGCATATGATACCTTCAACCAATCATACCCAAGATTTTAACCTAACCAAAACCAACACAGGACAATAAAAGGAATCCTAGCGAACGAATATGGTCGACACCAGAACTTAAACCACAGTTTATGTTGTAACTTTTGAATTGTAACTCTTGCTGGTTTGAAATGGTCGGTACCAATAGCACTTAGTTCATGGTGATCCAACTTTTAGATTGCAACTCATCCATCTACAGGCATCCAGCCAACAATTGCAGACTGTGCCTTAAATCAATATATCATTACTGTTACCGTTAGTCACAACGTTAAGGTGTTTCACAGGTGCTCATCAATTAAACAATATTACCTTAGACCACAAAGTTGCACGCGTATTGAGCACCACATGCCCTCAAAGGTCCTAACATGAAGTTCCCAGGTCGCCACAAAAGGCCACATCTAGAAAACAAGAGCCAAGCCTAATGAACATCGCGTAATTATTGGCAAAAGCTGACAATCCACTTTACCAATGCCCCATCCACCTTTCCGCGTATGAGGAATTATGCTTAATTGCTGATAGGTCTAGGGGACAGCATTTTGCTATATGAGAACAACAAAGTAAACACAACATTTGGCTTTGTGAGAACAGCAAAGTAGACAGCACATAGCAAATCGCTTTCTTAGAGAACACAACGGAAAACTATAAGGAAAGAAGAGCTCTGCTCAAGTTACAAAAATAGGAAAACAGAAATGTGCATTCAGTTTGGCTTTTGAAACACAAATAGGAACTTCAAAATAATCTAGAAACGCAATCACATAAATGCGCAATCCATCCATGAAATAAAATGAATGACATCTCTCAAGGTCATTGAAAGTTGGTCTTAAATTAATTAAATGTGAAATAAAGGGATGATGTCATATCCTTATAACAGCAGAGGCTTAAAACTTAAAAGATTTTCTATCACCACCTAAAATTCTAGACACCACATTTGAAAAGTAAAATTTACAAATTCCACATCATCAGGAGACTTGTCTAAGGAATCAAACAATTCCACCAAGATCATCTATATATTGAGGTGTAAGATGCTAAGAGAAACTCCCAAATTGACTAATGAGGTAAACCACCCGTGACCTAATTGACTAACAACAATAATTTCTCCATCATCTGAACCTCAAAATAGGTTGGTATTACCAAATCACCACACAAGCTGCTCCAGGTAAAGTGACTACTTGATAATTGTACTGCACTGTCTCTACTACTCCAGACACAGTAATCTAAGGGAGAACATGAAGACAATATGACATAAAACACACTGCTTGTTTCAACAAGGCTTTCACATCTACCTAACAGATAATGGAGATAATGTACACTTAATCTAAAAGCTTGACTGGGGTTTTGCTCATCCAACTTAGTAGACATGGCTGACATTCCTGGCTTAGGCAGAAAGCAGGCACTGGTTCATTTATTTTACATGAACAGAGATGCATTTAAACATGAATCAACAATACCACAAACAAAATTTGAGGGGAAAACAAACTTGAATGAAAAGCATTAATAAATATCACAAAATTAACCAGAAGTTCAGAAGCAATTAAAAATTCCTGATAGTGCATTATATATGGAGTACACAAAATATGGTGCCTGTCACTCCACCTGCCTACTTATTTGGATATGTCGCAACAGATTCACCAGCAGTGATGGATCCAGAAAATTTAGACAATGGGGACAAAAGTAATAGATTTGATCCTCTAAAATGATAAGTGAATGGAAAACCTACCAAAATTATCTAAGCATGTCTAGCCACTATATTTTAATTTTATAACTCCTCAATTCAGATATTCTACATAAATATATAAGTATAATTAGAAGCCTCACGTTATATATATCTTAGTGAAGAATCAAACTCAAAAAATCACTTTCAACTTGAGATAAAATAAAACTAGTGTCAGCTGCTTTGGGGGCAGGTACATGTACTCCTATTCCTATACGACTTGCAAAAATTTTATACAGCTTTAGTGGTGTGGCCCCACTTTGATGTATGTTGACTCATTTCATCCCTGATCCCCACATTAAGTTCAACAAATGAAAAAGACAAAAAAGCCAGATGGGGAAGGCAAAAAGATTTTCACAATTGAATTGCGATACATCATCTAGAATTTTGAATCATCCTAGTTGTAGAACAAGTTCTAAAGCTTCAGTTCCCATATGATAACAATAATTTGAAGAGCTATTAAAAGTACATATTCTTAGCAGAATGATTTAGCCATTCTAATGATGTGACACACACATAGACTAATAAGGAGATTATAAGTTATCCATTAGACAGATGCATGCAGATCTCACAAAATTCATGCCAGAAAGCACTAAACTGCACACATAATAAGGCTACATTAAAACTGACCTTGAGCGAGATAACGAACGCCGAGAGCGCTTTGGTTTTGGAGACCAACTGCAAAAATGAACAATTTGTCAATTCTTTAAATTACCAAAATTATACTTATTATTCTTCACGAATGCAACCAACGTGAACCTTCTGCTCCTGTCACTATAGCTAGGGCTTCGACTATAGCTTCGACTTCGTGACACATATGGACTGCGGCTGAGGCTTCTTGAATAGCTCCTCCTTGAATCACGACTGGGGCTTCTGGAATAACTCCGGCGATCATATTCCCTGACCTGGAACAAACAGCAATTTAGTTTTATATCATGGAACTAAGGCTTTTTTTACTCTTTGAGCATGTGTAAATAACTAAATTACAGATATTCCTCATTCATATTTCCTTCTCAAATCATAAATGCATAAAAATAAGTCATTGTTATCCAAGATTCATAAGGAATGGCAAAAAGAAAGTAAAAAAAGAATTATTCAAAGGAGGTTCATCAATAGAATGCAAGACGGAAACAAATATAATATCCACCCACCCGTATGTATGACCGAGAAAAGGCATTTCTGAATTCTGAGTCGTCAAGTTTCCTTATCTGTAAGGAAGCACGTAGTAGTTAAAAATATTAAAATCATGAAAAATCAATCCAGCTCAAGGGGAGTAGGCAAGTAGAATAAAGAACCTGATAAGAATTGCATAACATGGGTTTAGAACACTTACAGCATATTTCATATCATCATAATTTGTATAATCCACTATCCCGGTCATGCCTACAAACGTACCAGCATTAAAATCATGTAAAAATTGAAACATAAACTAGCTCAAAAAAGCCTACAATTTTTCCTATACTGATTTCCCCTAAAATAAGTTACTTACCCAGCCACCTACATCAGAATCACCATTTAAAATGACTGGGAAACATAACAGTACTAGGGCTGGAAGTGGGCCGAGCTGAGTCAAGTTAGGCCAAGCTCAAGCTCGGCTCACAAAAACTGAGCACGGCTTGCAGCTTGGCTCATTATAAATCAAGCTTATTTTTTAAAGTCAAGCTCAGCTCACCAAAAACTCACGAGCCAATGATCAAGACTGAAGCTCGGGTTACCAACTCACAAGCTCAACTCATCAAGCTGTTAACGAGTCAAGCTCACTTCCAGCCCAACACAATAAGCCAATACCATTGGGATAGGTAGTGTTGAAATAAAGATTGATATGAACATGATGCTCGAAGAAATCTCAGATGAAAGACTATTGTTGCATACAAAGTAATATATGTGCTTGCCTAGAGTGATTTAATTTATTATGCTGACTATTTAGCCCTTAGGAACACATCCAACTAACAATCCCAACTACTTCTTGAAAAAAACTGAAATACTAGTTTTACCAAAGACATCTTTATATAATTATATCTCATCTCTCAATGGCCTAAGATCCAAATCTCCTTGCAATCATAAACCTTCCTCATCAATTTTGCAAAGGAAAAAATGCAGGGGCATGAAGGAATTTCCTCATTCTCCTTGAAATTAAACATCTTAGCAGTGGATGTGTGTGCACTGATACCCCTCAGCATTAACCATTTTGAAATCAAATGAAATGAAATTTAATCCAATCTTAAAATACACTTACCACCACGCTCACGGAAGACTTGAGAAAAACACACATCACCAGCTCTTCGCATATGATCCTAACCATGTAAAAAGACAAAATCAGCAAACGTTGCAGATTTTTTTCAGCCAATACAAATTACTCGACAATGCCACCAATCCCCTGCATGCACAAACTCTGGGATATCTCAAATGTTTGTAATGATGAATTGGTCCATACATACCTTCAGGTCTTGCCATGAAGCAGAAGGTGGTAATCCTGTGACCAGAACTACACATACACAAATTTAAATTAAAAAGTCAACAAACGAAGTGTTTCTTTCCATGGAAATAGAAAATAAATAAAGAAAAAATAAGAATGAACTAATATACAGATATAAATAGCTATTTAAAAAAAAAAATCAACGAAGAACTAATGCATACCACGATAGTCAGAGCGCCTGGAAACTCCGCGGCTACTACTACTACCACTATAACTGCTGTAACGGTCTACTGAGGATGTAGGACCCCGTCCACCATGTGCAAGTTCAACCTACAGTAACAAATAAAGGGCAAAAGTTCATAAGAACTGAAGATAGTGTTCCACATAACCCCAAAAGACAAGAAATGTAAGCAAAAATGCACTGACCCGTAACCGAAAACCGTCAAAGTTGTAACCATCTCTATAGTAAATGGCATCTTCAGCATCACGGATATCCTCAAACTGCAATATATAATTTTCAATACACAATGCAAGGAAGTGACTAGACCCTAGACTCTGAGGAAAATGCTGCTTCATATCATTACAGCATGAAATTTAGACATACCTCCACAAAGGCATAACCTGGTGGCCTCGGAGGAATCTTCAAATCAATGTCAACAATAGGACCAAACTGCAATTAGAGGACAAACAAAATTAAGGATCAGTATCAACAAATTCCAGATATACTTGTCTAGAATGACATTCCAAAACAAATTTTACGCGTGCTCCATTACCATGACAGGAAGAAAAAAATTGGCATGAGACTTGAAAACGGACATCTCAAAATTAAAAATTTCAATTGACCAAGTCAAATCTCAAATGTAGATCTTCACCGTTGATTAGATTCTCTAGTACGTTGTATATAAGGATCCATATTGTCAATCAATGCTGAAAACCAATACTTGATATGGTAGTGGATTTTTCCAATTGAGATTATCCATTCCACTAAAACAATACATAATAATTGATAGAGTTAAGGATTATTCACTGCTTAATTCAGCCATATCTTACCCCTAAAGTATACTCTGTTAACCAAATCATACCTCATCCAATTGCTAAACTAAGCACTTAAGATTCCTCAATAAAGTAACAATCAATGATTAACGATATTTTTTTACAACAAAAAACATAAAAAAAAGAACAAAAAGAAAGAGGAAAAAAACCTTAATAAAAGCATTTAGCATTTAACATAACCGTGAAGAAAACCTGAATTTATGTTTTTCAGCACATAATAAAAACAATAATAAATAATAAAAAAACGAATAATTAATAAATTAAAGTACCTTGTAGAAAAGATCCTCTACTTCCCTCAAGCGAACATCGCCAGGAAGATTGCCAACATAAATTGTGCGACTAGATCGCCTAGTCATTGTTCTTCGCCCGAAGCACTGTTTAACTTACTAAATTAGTCATTTTTCGTCATGAATTTCAGTACAAACTAATAATTAACACTAGCCATCATCATCATCATCATCATCGTCATTATAATAACAAGAATAATCATAATTTGACAAATGATCAGGAAAAATTGAAACGAAATGGAGCGTGGTTAATAACAATTAAGACACCTTTTCACTACAAAGCCTTCCCAAACGATAATCAAGTTAAAGTAATAAAAAATTCAAAATCTAAACATAGGGTTTCAAAAAGAAATAGCAATACTAGAATGAAATCCAGTGTATGAGGAATTTTAAAGAGGAAGAACTAGAAACAGGTGAATGAAATGGTGATGAACAGCGTTGAGGATCGTGAGTGAGAGAGAGGGAAGACGAAGAAGATACGTACCTGAAATGAGAAGAAGCTGGGAGAAGGTTATGGAAGGTGAGTAATGTGATTGTGTGAAAGTGAAACAGAAATAGAAACAGAGGCAGATAGAGAGAATATATTTATATTTATATTTATTTATTGAAGCAAAATCGGAGTGCAGAGAAAGGGACAAGTGTTGAGGCGACACGTGCATGGCCTTCCACGGTACCCAAAAACTCAACCATGAAATCTACGCCGTTCAAAGCCAACCGGAGTTTTCATACGTGTCTTCACCTCAAGATATGACCGGCACTTTTTGTCTTCTTCAAGGGTTTGTTTAAGATAAACCTGTCCATGATAGACCACTTGAACACTTTGTTTGGCTAAATCAGAGAAAATGGAAGGAAAGAAAATAAGAGGAAAGGAGACAAAAAAAAAAAAAAAAAAAGAAAATGGAAAAAAAAAGTGAAGGTAAAAAGTGTTGTTTGAATGAAGAAAAAATGAATAGAAATAAAA
>JASCZI010181719.1:0-12137 GCA_036250425.1 Stylosanthes scabra
CTTTCAACCTGTAATGATAGTTTTTTTTTTTTTTTTTTTTTGTCATTTGTCAACATGTGCAAGAAATTTCAATTTAAATGATTGGAACTTATAATTAACAAAATTTACTGTATGTAGTATTCAGATAGCGAGACTTTTCCTTTTTCGTTACTAATTTAATTTTATGGTGATTATTATCACATTTTAGACAGTTTTTTAACTCTTTACCTATTTCTCATTTTTCCTTCTCAGTCTCATAGTTAAATTATTTAAAGATTGTATCATTAAACCATCTGAAACTCATAATACACTTCATTCATGCTAAAAAATAATCATTTAGAGCGTGAATAATTATAAATGTCTGATCTAACAATAACACAATTCCATAAACAAGTTTGCATTTGTAAATTCAACTAAAATAATTAACACATTTATCTAAATATATTGAAATGTTAATAATGTAAGAAAAATTGTTACCGATAACACTTGTGATAAATAATTGAAATTCAAGAGTTATCAACAAGTATTTTATATATATTGGTAATGCTTAGTATCACTACATTTTCGTACATCCCATTTACAACGAAAAATGTAAATATCAGTATAGTAGAAGAATTCATAAAATACATATTAATATAACATACGCTAATATAATAATAGTTACGTATAGTACATAAATAATGTATGAAGATGTATAGTGATATACGTAAATTAATTATATATATATATATATATATATATATATAAAAGTTATAGGAAGTTATTACATAATTATGGTAAAAAAAATAGGCAGACACATGCATATTCGTGAGAAACTGCATCAATGGACTGTGAAATGAATTGTAAATCTCACTGTTACAGTGGAAACCCTTCCAGAAATATCATAATTGCACCTTGGACCTACGGTAACATTTAATGGATTACTGTTTGTATCATCAGTTTGTCTTTTACTTTCTTACATCAGAAGAGAAGAGAAAATTACTGTTCTCTGAGTATGATGCTATAAATGAATGATGATATGGGACGATGAAGATCAAAAAGAAAAGAAAAAGGAGGAACAAATTAAACCCTACGTACCTCATTAGAATTGTTTCTAGCAATAAAATAAAAAACTTTCTTTTATGGCACAATAAAAAAATGCAAGTTCAGATCAGAATTCATCTGATATATAGATCCAGCAGATAAGAAATTACAGAAAATAGGGAAAAAAGGAGAGTTGCAGTTTCCACTTTTTCAGTTGCATGCTGAGATGAACGGAAAAAAGAAAAAAAAATATATAGAAAATAATTTTTAGTTTTTTAAAAAGAAAAAATTTAGGGAGTTCATAGTTTATTAGTCAATAAATGGCCAATAGATTTTTTTTCTCTCCTCTTTTATCACCCACTATTTTCCTAATTATAGTCATAAACTTCTTATAGACTACCTAATGTTAATTCCCTACATTATTCTTTTAAAAATTAATAATATACATGTGCAGTCATTAAATACATTAGAATTTGTGGATCTAGTTATAATTTTGGAAACGAAATAGAATGTTCCTATACTTTTAGTATTTTTAGTTATTCATCTGAATCATATATATTTTATTATTAAAATCTAAAAATTAAAATCATCAACGATTAAAAAGACATGAATATTGAATTCTCGGTTATGCCTCACCCGTTTCGTATAACTTTATATTTACAGGACGCATATGAGTTAGTTATTAAAGGGTTACTTATTTAATTTAATTGAATTTTTACATGTAGACAAAAGGGTTTATTTCACATGGTGGGTTGTGCTTGTGGCTTGTATGCATGTGATTTGTGTGAATGAATGAATGAATGTACCACTTACACTTACATCTTCTCTTGTCTACCATGTGAGATTATTTTGGATTAACCCTTCCTTCTTTCATTTTTATTTTATCTGTCACCAGCTAAGCAATCCACCATTGTTTCCTTTCCTTCATTTTTATTTAATTATTTTATATACCTCAAATTATTCTCCTTCATTTCCTCCTCATCATGCATATTCTTCTTGTCTAAGTTTCTAATGTGCAAGACCTTAATTGCTGCTGGTAAGTGCAGAATTTAGGGATCAACAAAAATTTAAAAGGGGTGATTATGTTGTTCATATCGGTAGCTCCGCTCCTTTTACATACCTCCATTAATTAACATTCTTAATGATACCTTATTAGCTTATTGTTTTAAGTTATTAGAGGAAGCTAATTAAGCATGACCAGCTAAAAACAATTAATGCCGTTGGCTATTGTCTCCTTCTTAATTGATTTTTCTTTATTTCTTTTCAAAGATGTATTATATAAGAGTAATGATAAGAAGTCTAACTCATAAGTCTAATTATTCTCTTAATTAATAATTAAAATGATAAAAAATTTCATTATAAAAATTATTTTTTAAAAATATTAGAAATGTAAAAGATGTAAAACATGTTTTATTTAGAAATTAGGAGGATAATTAGACTTATGAATAAAGACTTTAAATTATTTTTTATTATGTAATATAATTATACTTTATTTCTATATTTTTTTATTTTATTTTATTTAAATTGACACAAATTTTTTATCCCAAATGTGAGAGTATATATATATATGAAATAGGTTTCACAACAATCCATCTATGGAGGAGGAAAAAAAATCATGAGTAAATTAAACAAAATATTTCTTATATTATTTACGAAATTAGATTGAATAGTAAGACTCTGATTCACTTAAATAAATATTGAATTCGAAACGATAATACATGCATCCACCACAATCATGTGCGCAGTTAGTTAGGGTAAAGTTTTGAATACGCATCGGAGAAAAAAATATTCCTCTTATTTCTTATATAATAGAATTAGGAATATTTTTTTTACAGTAATTAGAAATGATTTAATAATAGGTCATGTTAACACCATTGTTATATTATTTCAACATACAAAAATTTAAACTCCCTTAATGATTTATAGAAACACGTCCTTAATTGATCTCTTATATGTAATGAATCATTATATTTCTTTCACGAATAATATACACCTTGAAGTCCATAATAATAATAATTTACCGAAGTAAAAAAAAAAAAAAATAGAAAGAAAGAAAAGGACTGAGAGATGCATGGTAGTTTAGAGTACATTGGAAGCGATCATCGTAGCCATGTGCAAAAGATTTGGTAGTTCGTAATAATTTTTTATGTTTATTACAGATCTTACTTATAAGATACAGTAAAAACAAATTCTCCAAGCATTGTATCGCAGATTCATTGGAACATGGAACCACGTGCACTTAACACGTAGGGTCACAAATCCTTATTAGCGATCCCAATGTTATACCTATACTTAATTATTATTAATTATTAATTACTATAACTATTACAATTTTGGTAATAAGGATCTTATAGATACTAATGAAGAGTTTAAAGGATATGTTTCTATATAAAAAATAATAATCTTTTAGAATTTTCAATCAGTTTAATTTTGATATAATGTACCATGTAAAACCTCTTTACACGATCCTTTAATTAAATTCATGCATTTATATGTATTTATAAATAATAAATTTGAAAATTAATTCATTTTCAATACACATGAAATATAATTATATTATGTATAAGAAAAGTCGCTAGAATACAATATATATAGTGCACATATAGTATTTTTGTATTTAAAATAAAATTTAATTTTAATTTATTAATAGTGTAATAATATGTTTTATATCATTGTTCAATTTGTTTTTTTATGACCATTCACATTATAAATATAAGAAAATAGTTATTTAATTCACATGATATGGTGTAATTGAATGTACGTGACAATTGATATGTCTAATAAAATAAAAATATTAGAAGTGATCAAAATTTGTCAAAGGATTAAAGTATCCGGCTAAAAATTTCTAGAGAAATGATTTTGGGTATTAGTAAAAGACTAAAATTACCAATTAAATTTAAATCCACTTCCTAATTTTTTAATTAATTGTTCTGTTATACTCCATTGTTATTTGGTAACCCTAATTAGAAAAAAGAGAGTGATCAGTGATGTGTGGTAGATCAGTAAAAAAGGGGCCCAGTGGGCCACAAGAAAGAAAGCACTGAAAAAGCCCATATTGAGCAATGTAGGGTGGAGGGGCCCATGCATGTGCCCACAAACAAAAAGCTATGTTACAAGTTAGAATTGACGGAAAGGGAACACACTACTACGTAACAAATAAACACATCCTCTCACGTCCACTTCTTCCCTTTAATTTCTTCTCTTTCCAATCCCCCCCCTAAAACATAACCTTAATTTTATATAAACTATTTTTTAGCGTATTCTCTAATGTAAGAATGGCTTGAGTTTATTTATTTATTTTTGGTAAAATACTGTTTTCATTCTTGATGTTTGGATTGAATTTTATTTTAGTCACAAAAAATTTCAATTTGACTTAATTAAGTCATACCATTAAAAGTTTAATTCGATTCAACTGTTGGGAACCAAAACAATACTTTACTCCCTTTTTTATACCAAAATTGAAGGAATACGCGAATTCAAGACTCGGGGAGAGTGACAAATGGCGAGTTTATTTGTTTAACATTCAACTCTTTGGCTTTTCTTAATAGTTGGACAAAATATTATCTTAATTATAATCCCTAATATTTTGAAATATTTTATTATCTCAAACATTTTATTTCATTGTATTATAGTCATTTTCGCAAATTAATTTTTTTTCCAGAAATATTATTATTTTTTAGGTTATGACAATCGTAGTTGCGGTAACCGTGGTGATAATTGTAGTAATTTAATAGTGAAAATGATAGGGAAAAAAAAAATATAGAATTGAATCCCTTATAACAAATAAAAACACTAACATTTTCACTCATGTGATGTAGGCATGAAATGGATAACTGGATAAGCATGTGGCATTGTCACTTTTTATATAAGCAATTGTTCTCTCTCTCTCTCTCTCTCTCCGTTCATTATCAAAAAAATAACGGACCACAAAGGAAAATAACAAAACGAACTCCAATAATATTCAGACCAATACACATATATCTATTCACCAACAAAAGAATTTGATCTCAACCATTACTCCATCTCAGTTACCAGAGCCAAACAAAGTTTGAGAAGATGAACAGTATTTATACATAGCTGCTAGCTAGTGATGGGAACCTAAAAGAAAAGGAAATAAAGTTCAAAACCAAAGATATATAAAAGCAACAAAAGGTGTCACTATTTTTCACCCACGTCTACCTTTAGTGCCGCCATTGCCTTGCTCATACCTTTTTATCTTTGTTTTTGTTTCATCATTGTTTCACTGATGGAAATAAATCCATTAAGATCCAATCAACAAGATAATGTTGATTAGAAATATGAAATATCTAAATACAGTGATGATAAAGATAATGATTTCATTTTCATGTCCCTCCCTAACTTAAATCATGGGCATGCAAATCTATGAACCAAACACCAGAAAAGAGCTGTGTGATTTTTCATTCATGATTGAAGGAAGCACTTCACATGGATATGATTTCTTCAATCTGGTAGAAATCACTTTCTCATTTACCAAACCAACTTAATCATATTCATTCAACAAGGACAAAATGCCACCATTACATTCGTTTTGTCAAAAGTTCTGTTTGGGTGTATAAAGATTGCAAGAGCCCAATAGGGAGAAAACTTACCAAAAAGAGTTTCACTGTTTTGACATTAAAATGATATTGGACAATCATCAACCTTCCAACTCATAACTGAATCCTTTCTCTGACTTTGTTAAGATTCAAAGCCTTAAGACCTCTACCAAATTTCCCACTTAACAATTCAAAGTTCAAACCCATCCTAGAGGGGAAAATTCCAATAGATTTCTTCAAGGCCAACCATTGAAGCTATCAATTCTAGTCCTAGATTTTTCAAGCTTCAGGCTTGAAATAGATAATCAAGCAAATTTCAATAAGCCTAGGCATTGCTTTCTATAAAGCTAAGTGTTCCAGCAGTATCAATTTTGAAAGACAAACTATATATTTATAAATACAAACAGAATATCATCCGAAACAAATCATATATGAATCAACAAAATAGAGAAAACATCTTTATGGAAAGCATTGAATTCCAGTTTCTATCTCAAACATATATACAAAGAAGAAAGCTGCAGACAAAGCGAATCAGAAACTAATCTAACATACAAATCAAGAAATACTATTACCTATCCTGAGAAAAAGTCAGTGTAATTTATTCATTGAATTCTAAATGTGAAAAAAGGGTTAGCTTTGGGGTTTAACCTATACACTGATAAATAACACATAAGACATGTGACATGTCTATAATCCCCTGTGTATATCCAAATAATTAATATACATGATACACATAATGGAGTTTTATTATACATAGAAATCATTACATATTTACAGTTCTAGCAGGGACTCAGTTAAACATATGCAAATAAACTGCATAATACACATCCATGCAAGTTTATTTTCCTATCCCAATTCTCACCCATCTCTACATCAGGTTAAAGTAATAATTTGAGTAAATAAGTGACACCTTTACTCTTCCTCTGAATTTGAAATACTAATAAAAATACACATAATGATTCCCTTAAGTATAGGAAAATTAATCCATGTTAATTCATATGTGCCTATGCTAGTATACAAGTAAATGAAGACATAAATGAACCAGGTATCTAGTCTTTATATTCTGTTTTTAATATTAATTACAGAACCACACGTTTTTCTTGTCTTTTCCTTTTGAGATTTAATGGGGAAAAATATCTCATGTTCATTGTATTGTTCACAAAAATCTAAAATCTAAAATCAGGAAATAAAATACAGACAGTGTATGCAGCAATTTAACCCCCAAAAGACACAAAGCATGCCAAATTTATTGAAGGTTGAAAATCTAGAAAATGAAAATTATTCTTTCATAAAATTTTCCCCTACCCCATCTTGTAAACCACCTAATGCTGCCAAAACCTTCAATCAAACACTGCTATAAATCCCTGAAAACATAACCTACGTTAACAAAGAAAAACATGATAATCCAATTCAAAATGTAATTGGCTGTTTGGGGAAAGTAAAATTAACCATAAGAACAACTTTTCTGTATTAGAAACATGTCACACACATCCATCATATTTAGGTCTATTAAATTGAAATATATTCTCTAGCTTTCAAATATAAGGGTATTAATTGACCTTCAATAGGAACTTTGGACATATATACAAAAGAACTTTCCAAGAACACTCAATCCTCAATTTGATGAATCTTCCCATCTTCAATTATCAGCCTACTAGATGCTGGTAAGGCTAAAAATACCCTATGAAAGAGATACTTATACATATTGTTGTATATTCATCCTTTTAAGCAAGACTGAAAGATGTAAAAATCTGGCAGAGAAAATTACTTTGTTGACAGTAGCCCTGATATCATGTTCTTAGAAAACATGTAGATAAAACAACACTAGTATTTAAATAGTTTCAAGTTTATGGGGGGAAAAAGGATGAATAATATACAATGCTGTTACACAGAAGTCAGTACAGACAATATCTAATATTTGATAATTTAGATATAACATCATAAAATATTTTAGGTATTTCAGCCACCTAGTATTTAAATACAGGGAACAAAACCTCGGCAAAGCCTAATCATTGTGCAACGCCCACCGGAGTTGCTAAATTAACAAATTTCAAACACTACAGGCACAAAAGAAGGAAGGACAATTAATGATTTTCCAAAGTTCCCCTCAACTAAATAAACACAACTTACTGAAAGATAGTATTTAAAAAAAGAAAGAGGGGAAAAAAGAGGAGCACCATACAGATAAAAGTTGCAAGACCGTGGACCTAGTTAAAAGCCAGCACCAATTTCCTTCCGTTTCAGTTCTAAAGCGAGGCGTTCGTTTTCAAGCTTCATTCTTTCATTTTCCAAACTCAGCTTCTCCAACTCACGGTCCTTCTTCTTACTAAACCTCTGCCACTTTAATCTCTGTTTCTCTAGTTCCAACATCTCAACCTGTATTTGTAGCTTTTGTTCTTCTAGCTGAAGTGAGCGAGATTCAAACCATTGCTTCTGAAACCAAGCTGTTCGCATGCTTTCAGGTAAACCTTGATTCACATCGGATTGGACCATCTGTCCGTGGGAATAGGAACTTTTGCTGTAGTGCTGACAATTTAAAGAGCTACCAAAACTAGTAGAATCTTCTTGGCAGTGCCCTTGTTTCAATTTCTTCATAGACCCATATGCTCTTCTACTGTCTCCATGGGTAGTATAATTCTCTTCAAAGTCATCATGGTCATCGAATTCCGCATCTTGATCATCTTCTTCATGATCATCATTATGAGACTTTCTCAAATCATCATCATGATCGTCCCTATTTCGAAGTGCTAACTGCAGCGAACGCTGCAGGGCAGGATCATGGGGCAAATGCAGCCTATTACCATTATGGTAAGAACACATCTCTTCGTAGAACAGGTGTTTTGAGCTTAATATTTTCCGAACATCATCCTTTTCCTTCTCGGAAAGATAATCTATTACATCCAACAGTGTGGGATTTTCAACAACCTGACAAGAAGTGCCCCTTCCAAGCATATCATTAAGCTTTTTATACCTTTTATTAAGATCATTAAACTTATCCTCGCACTGCTGTGGAGAAACATGATAACCCCTTTCGGCCATGACCTTGGAAACAGATTTCCACTTACCTTTCTTCTGTAGGACGGCAAATCTCCTTCTTCCTCCGCTGCCGTCCGAACTTCCATCCTCTCCTATGTAAGAAACAGCTGTTATGAGAAGCCTTACCATCTTATCAGTCCACTTCACCCGTTGCCAAGGCGATCCCTTTTTCCCTCTACCAGCTTCATGGTGAACATCACTACCGTCTTCATTAAAGCTCGGCTCATCTTCCTCGCTTGCCGAGTTTTTGCTTCTTTCTCCCTTACCAAAGTCTGTCAGGGAAATGGTTTGATCACAGTTCTGTAAGTTCCCCATTGTAAGTGGAAAACCCTCATGAACCGAGGACCCTTGGCGCTGAAGATTTTGATGTTGTTGATGCATGGTATGAGGATGCTGTCCCTGTTGATGAACCCGGATCGACCCGGGCAAATCAAACCCACCAAACGAAGCCCCACCTTGCATCAAACCTCCCTGTGACAAATTTCCTTCCATTTCTTCCCCCAAACAACCACCACCTCAGATCACACCAATAACCCCATTACACTTCAAATCCTACTTCATGCCCAATTTTTTGAAGTTCCTTTCTCATTAATATACATATCAAATCATACAAAAAAACCATGTATATTCAATCCCAAATCTATTATCCCTCTAGGTCTTCAACCTAAACCAACCCTTAATCTAGCTGGAATCATCTATCATTCTCCCCAGATATCAATTCAGATAGGCTAATATTCCCTATCAAGAAACTCACATGGCAACAAAGGGAGGGACTCAACTCATAAATAGCATCCCAAGAAGCAAATACTAAAAAGGGAATGCTCAAAACAGAGTAACAAGAGAATAACTAAAGCAAGAACATGAACAAGGAAAGTCCAAGCTTACTTATGAGAAAGGAACAGCACCACCCCAGAAGCAAAGAAATGAGCTTTATGCAAGTTGCAACCAACCACCGCAGAATCCGGAGCTGAAGATCACAAGAAGAATCTCGTATCACAAATAGGAGACAGGTTAAAAGACAGTGAAAAAAAGTGAAAAAGAACCCTAGCGAAAAAAGTGGGACACGACATACTGTTTGTTGAAGAAGGAGAAGAAGAAGAAGATGATGGAGAACATGAGAAAAAGTGTGTGCTTTCTCAGGTATCACTCATATGAATTTAATCTCCTCCTATTATAAATCTCCGCCTATTATCAATATTAATTAATTAATGATATTTTTCCAAATCAATAATTCTACGTGAATAAGTGATTTTGGTCAATTAAGTACAATTAAGTTATTTATTTTATGTTACTATTTTAATATCAAATAAAATTTTATTTATGTGCAATTTTTATAATATTTGACATTAAAATAATATTTTATTTAATATAAAAATAAATCACTTAATTAAACTTAATTAGCCAAAATCACTTTTTTAAATAACATTATCCTTTTCCCATATCTACAAACCCAATATATATATATAGAAAATGAAAAAATTTAGATTACCAAACATTTTGGTAACTAATATTAACTAATAAATTTAAAATATTATTATTTATTTAAATTTTATTTTATATGAATTGAATTTTTTTATTTTATTGAATTTTTATTTTTTATTAATTATCATTAATCAAAATTTCATTGGTTACCTATATTAATTAATTAATTTTTTGCAACTTGCAACAAAGAAAAAGATGAATCTCGTACATTTAAATCATGCTACACCGAATTAAAATTAAATTTTATATTTTGTGACATTAATATTTTTTTTTAAAAAAATTAGTCTCGTTGCATGAAAAGGATGCAAAAGAATAAGTATTAGCAAATGAAAATTAATGTGTATTATTAAATAAGGAGAAAAAAGAAAAAAAAATAGAAAAGTGGAGGGTTGTGGTTGTGGCAAGCTAGAAATATACGTAAGAAGAGGCCAAATAAAAAGAAGGGTTAATAGTTAATAGGTTCAATGTATGCTAAGATCCTGTGGGGTCCATCCAAGCAAAGTTGATGTCACAATTGAATACTCCTAACACCATATAATTGGAGATAACGCCAAGAACATCATAGTCGGCCATAAATTAATACAACAAATAAACTCATTACTTTAATCTTTAATCCCTTCTTTTTCTTGCAACTTGGCGGTCTAATTGAGGCAGATCTAACTAAGCACAAAGAACAATTTCAGGTTCATGCATCTTAGCCCCCTTTTATTTTAAAATATTTTAATTAATATATCCACTCTCCAGCAATATAGTAACTTGTTAATATAGTATACTAGTGTTGGAGTAGAGTGTGGTGAACATAGGTTTTTAAAATAAAAAATATCGAGTCCTTTTCTAGATAGCGACAAAGGTGTCACATTTTTTAAAATAGTTAAGAATAATATAGAATGTACAAGTTGAAAAGAATATTATTGTAACGCATTGAAATTGAAATACAATTGAGTATTGGAAATGTGCAAGGAATCATGTGGTGCTCAATTTAATTAATTATATAGAATTATAGAGTTAGCTGACTCAGTGACTCCTTGAATGATTCTTTGCCACCATAAATATATGCTGAAAAAAGTTTGTATAACTGGAACATTAGGTCGGAATCATGTTGCAATATAATGATATGATACTTCTATTAAGGGGAAAAAAACTTGCATGGTTGCAAAAACATAATAACCGATATTAGTGTGCATGGAAACGATTTTATCTTAAATCAATTGTAATAGAATTATTAAGTTGTCAAATTCAAATAGATTCTTTTTAAAATTTTATGTAATTCACATTAGTCATTATCATTGATTTTAACTTTTACCATTTGAATAATCATATAATAAATAGATTATCTTAATTTTAGTGGGATTTTTTAATATAAAAAAATCAATTTTGGGATTGTTTTATTTTTGGACTTAGCGTCTTTATGTTTAAAAAACCATTCCTATTTGCCACACTTAACTTGTTGGCCCAGTAAACCTGAAAGTTTCAAGATACTAAAATTCAACAAAGCTGTAACACCAATACCAAAAAATAAAAATAAAAAAGCTGTAATACCAGGCCCATCCAGTCACTGCAAAAACTATTTATTTATTTCTTCTCATGATTACACCTCCCACACCCAAAAAAAAAAAAAAACCATGGTTACAAATTATATAAATAAGTTCCATCTAAAAAAAAAATTATATAAATAGATTAGAACGAAATTGCTTAAGTATCTAGTTTTGGATTTGAACTTTTTGGAAAATTTATATAAATCAGTTGGAACCCGTGTTAGAGAAATTAGGTAAATAAATAAAAAACAGTTAATTAGTTTGAGTTAGTCGAATGAATAGTTTAAATAAGTATCACAATTTTGAATTATGCATCAATTCATTGACTAATAGGCTTTTTAACGAAATGCACAACGAAAAAAATAAAATGGAAATCATGGACACCACCTTGAACGCTCCCATCACAAAACACCTTCATTTTAATGGCAATTCTCATGACACTATTATGAAAAGGGAGGGACAGAAAATGAAGGAATTTCATATGATCCTCATAACACTATTAAGTAAGAGGGGGGGGGGGGGGGGG
>JASCZI010181719.1:16650-35103 GCA_036250425.1 Stylosanthes scabra
CTAGAGATGGTGAGGATGAAGACGATGTTTTGGTTGCGTTTTCGGGTAAGAAGAAGTCTTCTAAAAAGAAAAGCAGTGCTAAAACGGGTGATGAAACTGTTGAGCCTGAACAACCTAGTGCTGTAATTAGCAATGCAGATGCTGACAGAAATGTAAATAAAAGTGAAGGAGTCACTGAAACCTCAAAAAATAAGAAGAAGAAGAAAAACAAGAGTGGAAGAACTGCTCAAGAGGAGGAAGATTTAGATGCGATTCTTGCGGAGCTTGGTGAGGCCCCTGCAATTGCTAAACCTTCTGCACCTCAACCTCAGGATGATAAAGTCAAGCAGGATGATAAAGCTCAGCCTGTTTCAGAACCAGGCCCTGCTACTGATGCTGCAGGCGAAAAGGAGGGGGAAGAGGAGACAGTAGAGTCAGCTGCTGCGAAGAAGAAGAAAAAGAAGAAGGAAAAGGAAAAGGAGAAGAAGGCTGCAGCTGCTGCAGCCGCTGGAACTGTAGTAGAAAATGAAGCTAAAGAAGTTAAGGCCGAGCCTGCTGAAGCTAAGAAGAATGACTCAAAGGCCAAAGCAGTTGACAACAAGAAAGTGCCGAAGCATGTTAGGGAGATGCAAGAGGCATTAGCTCGAAGGAAGGAGGCCGAAGAAAGGCAGAAGAAGGAAGAGGAAGAGAGGTTGAGGAGGGAGGAAGAGGAGCGACGAAGGCAGGAGGAACTTGAGAGACAGGCTGAAGAAGCTAGACGCAGGAAGAAGGAAAAAGAAAAGGAGAAGCTCCAGAGAAAGAAGCAAGAAGGTAAACTGCTAACTGGTAAGCAGAAAGAGGAAGCTCGGCGCTTGGAGTTAATGAGGAAGCAGTTTCTTAACAGCACAGGAGGTGCAAATCTCCCGGGTGGGGACTCTGGTGCACCAGCCAAAAGGCCTATATATCAGACAAAGAAGTCGAAATCCACCCATCATCAGCAGAATGGTGCTGCTGTCTCAACAGCTGCTGCCGTTGAGATGGCTGAAAGTGTTGAAGCAAAGGAAAATCAGGAGACAGCTACTGATGCAGGTCCAGACGAACCAGAAAAGGTTGAAGAAACTGTAGTGGAGCAGGTGGAGGAGAAAGTTGAGCCTCCAGAAGCTGCTGAAGACAATGGAGAAGATGAGGATGACGATGAGGATGAATGGGATGCAAAAAGCTGGGATGATGTTAATCTGAATGCCAAGGGTGCATTTGCTGATGAAGATTCTGAGCCCGAACCGGTTGCCAAAAAGGAGACAAAGACTGCTGTAACCCTGAACAATGCTGGTAAGATTTGCATACTTGATGTTTTTTTGATGATTGAAAGTAATGTGATTTTTTCGATCCAAGAATATAGTATGATATATGGGAATAGAATGTTAGAAAGTGGAGGAACTTTGGATTTTGGATGGTATCAGGTTTTGGCCTGTGGTTTTTGCCAGCGAGTTCTTGATTATGTTTGTAATGTCACTTGCTGCCACAAATCGGTAAACTGTAGATGACTATTGGGATTCAACTTGCAGAGGAATTTATGCCAAACCTCTTTTTATGGTGCACGTTATGATAATGACTTTCTGTTAGATTTTGAAATGCTTGAAACGATAGATACTCCTGTTGCATGTGCATTACCTATATTCTTTCTGTATGTGTGTGCAAATGTGGAATAACTTAATTAGGTGTGTTTGTTAAAGGCCACTGAATATGCAGCCAAGCTGTCCTTACCTATTATGATGATTAGCCATGGTTGTTGTTTATCATTGTGTGTGTGTTGAAGTGTGTGTGTGGTTGAATTGAACAGTTTTTGGTAAATCTTGTTTAAATTGGAAAAATATCTACTGATTTTTAACTACATTTTTTGGTTGGGTTCTCCCTCTTATTATCTTGTGTAACAGCTGCTACAAAGAAAACTATTTCTAAGCCTGTGACAGAAGAAATTGTAGATAGAAAGCTTGTTGCTGACAAGAATAGCTCAGAACCACCAAAATCTGTTTTGCCAAGGGAACCTGCAAAGCCAAAGGAAACACAAAAGTCTTCTGTGCCTCCTAAGCCAATCGAAGAGAACCTCCGTTCTCCAATTTGCTGTATCATGGGGCATGTGGATACAGGTAAAACTAAGCTTCTAGATTGCATTCGAGGTACTAATGTTCAAGAGGGTGAGGCTGGTGGCATCACACAGCAGATTGGTGCAACATACTTTCCTGCGGACAACATACGTGAAAGAACTAAGGAATTGAAAGCTGATGCAAAGCTAAAAGTTCCTGGTCTACTGGTTATTGATACCCCAGGGCACGAATCGTTTACTAACCTAAGGTCTCGGGGTTCAGGGCTATGTGATATTGCAATTTTGGTTGTTGACATTATGCATGGCTTAGAGCAACAGACAATTGAATCCCTCAATCTATTAAAAATGAGGAATACAGAATTCATTGTTGCCTTGAATAAGGTGATTTTTTGTCTCCAAGTTTTGAGTTAATACTTCAATTCTTTTCTTATTGTGATTGCTTATCTATGTCATATTGTTCTTGTAACATTGCAGGTTGACAGGCTTTATGGGTGGAAAACATGTCGCAATGCTCCAATTATCAAAGCAATGAAACAACAAACCAAGGACGTTCAAAATGAGTTCAATATGAGGCTCGTTCAGGTTTTCAAATATGTTTCTTTTTGTATATCTTTTGTTTTACTGGACAATTTTGACTATTGTCTGCCACAGTCCCAGCCTAATGCTTCTTTTGTTTCTTTGCTAGATTGTTACTCAACTGAAGGAACAGGGGCTAAATACTGAGTTGTATTATAAAAACAAGGAAATGGGAGAAACGTACAACATTGTACCTACAAGTGCAATAAGGTAACTGTGGTAGGCCTGTAGTCATAATACCTCCAGTAGCGTGTAACGAAGGGTTTTAGTGATGTTTGACACTGTTACTATGGCTTGTTATTGAGGCCTTTTGTTGAGCCTCTACCTTTTCTTGTCATCTCCAGTAGTATCTAGGGTAGTTCTATGAATTTTTAATGCTTATTGGGTGGCTGTTTTATTTATATTTGGAGTGTTTCTTGTTTCAGTGGTGAAGGAATCCCTGACTTGTTATTATTGTTGGTTCAATGGACCCAAAAAACGATGGCTGAGAAACTTACTTATAGTGATGAAGTGCAGGTTAGCTTTGTTGTCTCTTAATATGTAATACTGGTTTATTGCTTTTTAAGTTGGCTCAACTCCAATGGCCTGATTGTTGTTTGATTTTGTCTGCCAGTGTACTGTCTTGGAGGTCAAGGTTGTTGAAGGCCATGGCACTACTATTGATGTTGTTTTAGTTAATGGTGTTCTTCATGAAGGAGATCAAATAGTTGTCTGTGGAATGCAGGCAAGTGTCACACAATCCCTGGCATTATCCTAGCTACATGCTTTCCTGCTTTGACTAATAAAGTTTTCTATTATAGGGGCCAATTGTGACGACAATTCGAGCTTTACTCACACCACATCCAATGAAGGAACTCCGTGTTAAGGTTCGATCTTTTCTTATGCTTTTTATTTTTTATGGGTTTTGTGCAACTATGCTAGCTCTATTACAAAACAAGTTATCTTTATTACCTGAACTATCATTTCATTTCTCACTCTAATTCAATAATTCAATTTCTACTATACATTTGAACATTGCACTCTATCCAGACATATTTTCTACAATTTAGTAATGATGATATAATTTCAGGGTACATTTCTCCATCACAAAGAAATCAAAGCTGCAATGGGTATAAAGATCACTGCCCAGGTACTTGGTGTTGAGCAGACTTCTTTTTGTCCTAATTTTAGCTCATAATATCTCATAATTCCTATTTTTATGAACTGTAAATAATGTATCTTATTTTGCATGACGATTCAGGGACTTGAACATGCTATTGCTGGAACTGGTTTATATGTTGTGAAGCCTGATGATGATTTGGAAGATATTAAAGAATCTGCAATGGAAGATATGCGATCAGTCATGAGCAGGATTGACAGGAGTGGTGAGGGAGTTTGTGTGCAGGCATCTACCCTTGGTTCATTGGAAGCATTGCTGGAGTTTTTGAAAACACCAGAAGTGAATATTCCTGTTAGTGGTATAAGCATTGGCCCTGTGCATAAGAAGGATGTTATGAAGGCAAGTGTAATGCTTGAAAAGAAGCGAGAATATGCTGCTATATTGGCATTTGATGTCAAAGTCACTCCTGAGGCTAGGGACCTTGCAGAAGAACTTGGTGTGAAAATCTTCATTGCTGATATCATATATCATTTGTTTGACCAATTTAAGGCCTATATCGATAACATTAAGGAGGAGAAAAAGAAGGAATCTGCTGATGAGGCAGTCTTCCCATGTGTTCTGAAAATTTTACCAAACTGTGTTTTCAACAAGAAGGATCCAATTGTTTTGGGAGTTGATGTTCTTGAAGGCATTGCGAGGGTACTCTTCTATCCTGGAAACTTGTCAATATTACTGCATTATCTGTGTTTAATAGCTTTATTCTCAATTCTCAAAAAATCGTTTTTTATATTTTTCCTTTTTTGGGGGGATCTTTTTGGAAAACGAATTGGTAGTTATATCTATATATTTGTTATTGAATATTTCTAAAATTTAGAAGTAGGAACTGTAGAATGAAAATGATTATTTCCAGATAAGATTACTTAATTCTTTCATGTCCTTATGCATCATGTTTGCATCATTATTTTTTGGAGTGATCTCGATTGACCCAACTGTTGCTCTGATTGAAATATCCCTAACCTTATCTGGAAGTAATATTCTCACCGTTTAAAACCCACTTTATCTTTTTGGGTTCTAGTGTTAGTATTTACTAATGAGGGAACCTAGTTAATTCTGTTCGGTTTAGTGGTTCATGGTTTCTTCGTATGTAATGTTTTCTATTTGACAGATTGGGACACCAATTTGTATTCCTTCTAGAGAATTCATTGACATCGGCCGCATTGCCTCCATTGAAAATAACCACAAGCCAGTTGATTATGCAAAGAAAGGGCTGAAAGTAGCCATTAAGGTACGTATGCGTATTGAAAATGGATTTTTCATAGCTTACAGAGTGTGAAAATGTTATTAAATGTTTCAAATTCCTCTTATACGTATAGAGTGCCCAAGTACAAACTGTTCAAAATTATTTGATGTGTAATGGTTTTATTACACTGGTATAGAATGTCTCAACCAATTTAATTATTTAAGCCTTACTTGTGGTCAGTTTTTGGTTGTGTCAGTGAGATAGGATTTAAATAAAGGATAAGTGGCAGGAAAAAAGGAAACACATTTTATTTATTTATTTAGTAGTATATTTTTTAGTTCCCTTTGTTTTGGTCTTACAATCATATCCAATTCGGTTTACAGATTGTTGGTAGCAATCCTGAGGAGCAACAGAAAATGTTTGGGAGGCATTTTGAGATGGATGACGAACTTGTAAGCCATATTTCACGGAGGTCTATCGATATACTCAAAGCTAATTATAGGGTAAGATATAATAAGTAAACACCAACGTTCAGTTGCAGCTTGTATATTTTAACGATTTCTTTATGGATTTTTTTTATTACTAGTATCATAAAACTGATTAATATACAGGACGATCTAAGCACTGAAGAATGGAGGCTTGTTGTGAAACTAAAGAATGTTTTCAAGATTCAATGAGCAGAGACTTATTTTGTGGGCACTCAAACATTCATTTCTGCACAAGATGGTTTCTATGAATTATTTCTGTACAAGGCTTTGAAGGGTACATGTGAGGAAGCGGTTGGATCCACCACCATGGAGACCAATAAAGATGTCGCAATGACAAAGATAAGGGGTATTGAATGCCAGAGAGGAAAAGTAGATCGTACAATTTGCATGAGACTCCTCTACTTTGTCATCCGGGAAATTCAGGCTAAAATGGTGAGAAATGGTACAAATTTTGTGAATTACTATATATAGGTATGTGATATACACAGAAGCAAAAAGGGTCTACACAGTTTGATATAATTGCTGGAGCTGACAAATTATTCTAATCCTGTTGAGATTGTTCACTGAGGCGAAGCTAAACTTATACGGGAGTATTTATTAGGTGACTGAACAAATAATCAGCGTTTGTTTCTGTGGAACTTGCTGTAAAATTCTTGTTATATTTCCCTTTGTAGTTGAGAAACACTTCCCCCCCAAGTCATGTATCCGACTCAGCTATGTATGTGGAGTAAATTTTGTTTATGTTTATGAATACATCATCATATTTACCCTTTTTTTTGGGGAACTTTCATGTTTCAAGAGTCTTTGATGATTTTCATTTGTGGAAACTTGAGACTTGAGTCATTCTCTGCCTTTATTGAGTCGCAGGGTGACTAGGGTTCTCATAATCGTATCATTTTGTGTCTGTTTTCTGACTGAGTTATTATCCATGGCATGTTTCATCGTGATCCATTTTCATTGGCAAGCTCAATGTTGCAGAAGCCCTATTTAATTAGTTAATTGGTGGACATTGCCCCCAAACAGCAAGATCTGTAACCCCAATAGTTTTGTTCGTAGGGGTTAAGTTCTGCCCCAAAGCAGGGTTTAAGCTTTCCTCATTTGGCTGCCAAGTTGAGTAAAAGAAGCGCACTCCCACCCAGCGTCCATAACCTACAAGATGAATAGGTTTGATTGGTGTGTCTTCTTCCCCTTAGTTGAAGCAGCATGATTTCTTATCATCCATTCCATTTTCAAAATGATATGCCGAAGCGCTAAAATTCTCAATTCCCAACAGCTAGCTGCCTTGTGTTGTGCTAAGATATATATACAAAGACCCAAATACACATTAGCTTCCTTTAATGCTTTCTGCCAATCCATGAAGCCAACTTTTTAAAAATATTTTATGTGATTAAAAATATTGAAAAATTAGTTTTTTTTTTTATTTTTTATTTTATCTAAAACATATTTTATATGTATGTTCTGTCGTTTATCGTATAAAATTTAAAATTACCCGTCTTTCTCAGTATTATTGTGCGTGCTTAATAGATTATACGCATTCATATACTATTTATTTATAATTTGATGGACGGGAACTCATCATGAATTTGAAGTGAGTTTCTATATTTTATTCAAACTAACCAACTCCTAGGAGAGATATAATTGATGCATTGATCTCGGTAGCTACGTCACTTATAGAATTCAAGGATCATTCAAGGACTCTAAAGGAGCATGAGTCATATTCCTTCTTGTCAAAGTTGTATGTCTTTTTTAAGTCTACTTAAGTCCAAATTATTGGGACTTCTTAGAGATTCTAACCAGGGAGCACGTAGATCTCAAAAATGCATAATTTCTCTCCCAAGAATTATTTCGTCGGTTAGGAACGTATTAAATATTAAATATTTACCTAAATTAATAAGTTTCTGAACGAATCCTACATTAGCCCCAAAACGTTGGTCTCTAACTAAAAAAGTAAATGATTGAGTTTGAGAAGCTTCTCTGTAAAATTCACTCGGATAAGCGGTATTATTAAACCAGACAAAGCAACAAGCTAACATTAAAGCCAAAAACAAACTAACAATAAAGCCAAAAATAGATAAAGCACTTAAACTATAAGACAAATAAGCAATAAAGCCATAAACAAGCTAACAATAAAGCCAGAAACACATAAAGCACCTAAACTATAAGAGAATAAGCTTCTCCGAACCATACAAGAGCATGCCGAGCCCACGCAAAAAGTTTGGTTAAAATATGCCAAATTCCACCAAGTATACATATCGAACCTAATAAATAGAATTTCGTACCACTTTCAATTCATATACTACATGAAGGTTTTCAAATGTTACAAAAATTATTAGTCTTTCACTAATTTTAGTTGTTACTTGTTAATATATATTATGTATATATTTTATAACAAAAATTAATGATTAAAAACACTGGAAGACTAATATTCCTATTATTTATAATAACCTTTAGTTTCTATACTGTTTAAAATTGAAGTGACGTGAACTCATGAATTGAAAGTGAGTTGTATATTTATTCAATAGTTTCGATCTTATACAATAATATATAAATGTACACATAACACAATATATTGTTCACTTTTAACAACTAATAATTAAGAATAGAGTTAGCTAAAGGGCGGTTTCGCCAATGAACTTGGTTAGGCCAAAAGTTATAGCCATGGCTAACCAACCACCAAGGAAGACCCTAACACAAGACCTGAAGAGAGGAGCCTTACCAAGAGTGGCACCCAACCAACCAAACAGAATCAAAGCTAAGCTAACCGATCCCAAAATGAGTCCTAACCTCACCTTATACTCCCTTATGAAACATGCCGCAAGAAGAGGAACCATTGCACCAACCGAGAATGCAAACCCTGATGCTGCCGCTGCTTGCAATGGCTTCGGTAAACCCTCTTTCTCCTCCTCCTCTTCTTCTTGTTGTTGTCTCTTCATTTGAGCAATCTCTATGTCTAACTGGGAATACACAGAGACAAACTCGCCAATGGCCATGCTGCATGCACCTGCCACAAGGCCTGCGAAACCCGACAACACCATGGCCTTCATGTCTTCCCTCACTGCTCCTACTCCCATCATCAGAGCCGCCGTCGACACCAGCCCGTCGTTCGCTCCCAGGACCGCTGCACGCAGCCACTGGGATCTTTTTGAGTAATCAAACTCCTTCTTCTTCTTCTTCTTGTTTGCTTCTTCTTCATTGCTCTCTAATTGTTGTTGCTGCTCAAGGTCACTCACTACAAACTTGGTTTCGTTATTATTAATAAGGGCTGAATTATTATTATTATTGGTTGCCATGAAAATTAAATGGCTATCAACTATGAAGACTGATTATTGAAGTGTGGAGGACACACGCTACAAATGAAGGGTTTTTATGGATGAAATTTTGGCTACTTTTTCAGGGAAAAAGTATAGAGTATAGGATTGGAGCACTAATAATAAAGTGTGCTATCAAGCTTTTTATTTTTTTTTAATTGTCTTTTTCACTTTAACAAAAATAAATAAATAAATAAATAAAAATAAAGAAGCTTTCTGTGTGCTTTGCAAATTATTGAGCTTTTAGCCTTATAATTGGAAGGCAGAGTCAATGGTTTATTTTGATATTAAGGTTTGAGATAAAAAGCTTGTCCAACATGAAATAGAATATTAATCCCGGAAGCAATATAATTATTGAAAACATATAAATTATATGTTGAAAGCATGCATAAAATTGAGGGCTTTTGGTAGCTAGCTAGGTCCACATTATTCATATTAGCGTGTCATGATGATAATAGATACCATCTCATATAAAATATCATACATCATTTACACAATACACGTACTTTATGGAAGTTATATATATGACCTCAAGCTCATCAATTTGGCATGACACACAAGGACAAACGTACTGATAACTTATATCACTTGAGTAAACATAACTAATTTCATAACTCACACACTCTTGTATACAAAATTAATTTTTATGAATGGACCAAGTAATAAGAAATAAATGAATGAACTCTAACTACCTTTGATGATAAAAGTTCTATATATAATAACATATTACATATGTCATCAATCATATATAGAATGTTTACCATTCCAATGCGACTATGCAACTAGCTAGAGGAGAAGAAGTAATAATATAAATCAATCAATAAGGTAGAATGAAAAGGGCAGGGGGATGATGATGTAGAGAAAAGGAAGAAGTAGTAGAACAAAGTTATATGGATTGCTGAAGAGGAAAGCACTAAAGTTGTGTGTATGATAAAAAAAAAAAAGAAAAGAAAGTATGGAATAATGTATATCCCACAAGAAGACCACCAAAGCAATATGGCCAAAAATATTCATTCATTGCTTTGCATTATTATTTAGGTCACCAATTCAACTCTTGCATGGCAAGGTCCACATTTATTCTTTGTCTCATCAAACCCAATTTAGTTATATAGATATACTTATAGTTAAATTATTTTTTTCAAAAATTTAAATAAATAGAAATAAATAACATAGTTATATCTTTAACACATATTTTTATATAATATCTCTAGTTTTTAATTATTTTTTATGTTTGCACATAATTTTTTTTCTTATTTATTTTATGCTAATTTTTTTCTTTTAAATCACAACTAATAAAAAAATTACATAAATGGTTATATCTTCTCTACCGATACTAAAGTAAGTCCCTTGAATAAGGACATCCATTATATATCAGCAAATGGCGTGCTCAACTTGAATGCTTGATTGTCCTCAATCAATATATATATATATATATATATATATAACTTTGGTTAATTGAATATTGTAAAGATTTCGTTTTCAACAATTTGATAATCAATTAGGAATAATTATATAGGAGTTTGTATTATTACAAATTTACAAGCTTTACGTCCATCGAAGATATAACTTTGATTATTTTATATTTCTTTAATTTATTTCTTAGTAGCAGAAGAAATAATTATCAAAATTCAAAGTTACACAGAAAATGGAAGGAGTTGTTACGTGTTTAATCTTGTATAAAGCAAGCTAAGGTGTAAACAAATTAAAGTGATATATATTGTGGTTCCAATATATATGATTTTTCGTAGGGGAGAATGCATTTCCTTAAATAGTTCACAACATTACCATTATTATACTTCTTCTTCTTTTTTTTTTCTGGTCAAATAAATGTATTGACATAGCTAAGAGCGACGAGTGCTACCGTTATTGTCATACTCTTTTAAAGGAATCAAAAGCTAGATATAAGATAAGGCCAAAACGAAAGAAGAAAAAAGCTAAAGAAATTAAAGCATCAATATGTTTTCGTTTGATATATGGTTAAATTATAAAAGACAGACTACATTTTATCCTTATACAAAGTATGTATTATTATTATAGGAAGATTATTCGGTATGCTGTAAAAAGTGCGGTATATCATATTTCACCGTTTTTTAGTCATTTATCTTAATTGATTTTAATTATAAAATTAATATATAATCAAAATCAATGACTAAAAAACGGTGGAATACAGTATGCCGCACTTTTTGCGATATATCGGATAATTTTTCATTATTATATATTGGGAGAATAAAAAGGATTTAGTGTTAGGGATATATTAATTATTTTATTATTTAATCAATTACAATCATCATATATACTACTTTTAGTTAGAATTATAAGTAACTTATCTAAATATAATAAATTTTAGTATAACCAATTATATTGAAATTCAACCAACTTTTATTCAAAACGTCTTTAATTTAGAATCAGAAAAAAAATGTCCAAGAAAATTACAACACATTTTCTATAAATTTGTGTTGTACATCATGAGCCCGACAAGGATTTGTTGGTAATAAGATGCTTCTTAATAATAATAAGATAACTCATCAGCATTCATAATTCATATCTTTTGGTTAATTGAATCCTAGTGCGCTTTCCACATGCATGTTGAACCAAAAGAGTTGTCTTATTAATGGAACGAAGAAGAAGAGGTCATCATATCAACCTCATATGAGGAAGCCTCCAACAAATCAAAGTGCCTTTATTGGTAGATGATTATTTGTGCATCAACTATGCTATGAAACCAACATCAAAACAACTAATATTAGAAAAATTTTAAAAAGTCAATAGTTAAGTTATTATTTAAAATTAAAAAAATTTATCATTTAAAATTAAAAAATATTATCATCCAAACAGAATAAAAGTAATACCCACAGAATATATAAATTATCATTCATAATTCATTTATCATCACTATCAAATGCATTAATTCTAAAATATATTGACTCTCATTACTTTTCCATCTGTGTATATCTAAAATTTGATAGATATGTGTATTGTAAACAGAGACGGATCCACCTTTTTGAGTGTGGGGCAATTGTCTCGATTGAAGTTTGGAAAAAAACAAGTAAGTATATATGTGTATGTAACATTGCTTCTCTTATATCAATGTGTTTTCTCCACACCATACTTAAATGGATTTTATTTGTGTGTTAAAGAATTTATGTTATTAAATATTAACATAATAAAAAATTATTATAAATTTAATCTATTCATTGAAAATAAATCACATATACTTAAATAAAAAACAAATAAATAATAATAATAGTATTAATAATAACAAATAAATGATAAAAAAAATTAAGTTTAACTTTTCACTTATAAATGTGATTATTAGTATTTAGTAATTTTTTTTCAAAGTTGATATATATAGTTTTGATCTTACATGTAATAATTTGTTAAGTCAAAAAAAGATTTATATCATACATTATAAAGTATCAATTTTGCATTTAAATGAATAATGGCACAAAATTTTTAAATAATTACTTAATAAAAAAATATATATAATTTATATATCCAAATATATTATAAATAATTTTTTTAAAATTATTTCTATACACTATATATTTTTGTCCCACTACAAAAAGTTTTTGAATCCATCACTTATTGTAAAGGCATACATAGACAATTAAACAAAAATTTATATAACAGTATTTAATGTTTGTTCCAATAAGAATATGAATATGCTCACTAGATACAATACATGATATACTAAAACAAAATGCGAAAAAATAGAAAAAACAACAAAATTTTGTTTTTTATTTTCACCCTTTTTTTTCACAAAATTCAAGATTAAGAAATTATTGAAAATAAAAATAGAAAATAAGACGCAAATCAAAATAGACTCTTCCTCTTTCTACACAATTTGTTTGACAAGTTGAAGAGCAGGTGTTGGGTTATCCTTAGCTTTATGCAATGGGCAAGTACAATTCAGAGCACCAACTTCATATGCAATGCAGAGAGGCTTTATGGTTCCATGTTGTAACCACATGGATCTGCTGTTAATAAATTCCTCAACAAAAGAATCCAGCATTTGAATGGTTACATGTTGCATGACCACAACATGTGCAATGTTTCCATTGCAAGCCAAACTCCACCTACTCACAAACTCATCATCATGAGGCTTCTCAAACACAACCGTGTTACTAAACTCATTCACCATTGCTCCAATCCCACCATCTCCCAGCTTATCCTTCAAGTAACGTGCATTGCTTATGCAATTCTCCACTTCATTCTTGATCCCCATTAACCCCTTTTTCTGCAGATTGTACCAGAGGAAGATTGGGGCATGGCCACTGCGGCTGCCTGTGATTGTTACATCTCTTGATGCAATGTATCCTATGTCTCTTGATAGGGCATTTATGTAATTTAAACGAGTGATTAGAACACCACAAGGAATTGGGCATCCCAAGAACTTGTGTCCTGAAATTGTTATGCTTCCAATGGGTTTCTTGAATGTTATCTTTGGGCCCTGTCACATTATTCACCACCAATTTTATTAAGATATTAGAAGATTCTTAACTTATTTTAATATTGTTACAAACAAGATTATTGTATGTACCATGTGAATCCTAATTTCAAACGGATTTAATAATTATTAGATCTAATTTTATCCATACTTAAAATTCAAATTTAAACCCATTGTAGAATAATTCACTATTCTTAATTAACATTTAATATTATCAATTATTATTATTATTATTATTATTATTATTATTATTATTATTAATAACTTTCATGCATAATAATAATTCTCAAATTGTAATATCAATAGTCACCAAAAAAAAAAATTGTAATATCAATTATGCATCATCATTGGTTCAGCCAATTTGTCACTTTATTTCAAGATTTCATAGAGTGATAGACAAAGTTCTAACATGCATACAAAAATAAAAATAAAAGATTTATATATTGCTAACAAAACATTTAAAATAATATATGAGAAATTTGATTGCCAAGTCATTACTCATATACATTTCAAATAAACAAAATTAAATTGCAATACATATAATTATGGAAGCATTTCATATGCTCAAGGATATATATAATCAAGTGATTTTAATGTTAATTTTAATTATAAAATAATTTTAAAAAAAAATATTACATAATCAGCAAAATTTATTAATTTTTGACTAGCATATAATCAGTATATTTTTTGCATTCATAATTTAAATAATTTATACATTCATTTTTTTTATTTTACATCCATATTTATTATATTTTGCACACATATTATACATATTTTATATCTATATTTTTAAACTTACTATATGTAAATATATTGCTAGTTATATTTACTGATTCTCAACTAACTACATACTAGATTGTCATGTAATTATTTAATTGAGTATAATTAATTCTTTTTACACGTCATCAAATACATCAATATATTTTATCATTTTGTACAAATGTCCTGCGTACCAGGTTGCGGTTGTCTTTATAAACAATAGATAATTCTTTTTAAATAAAATATAAGTATGAATCACATCTCTTCATTATTTATTCAATCCCCTTATAATTATAAAGGTTTTATTTAATTTGGTAATTATAATAAAGAGTTGTGATTCTTTATTAACTCATTATATAAGAGCAATGTTACATTAGCGTATTTTATTTATTTTAGCCAGCAAATTAAAATCAGTTAGCAAATTTTAATTAACTGAGATAAAAAAAAAAATTAAATATAAAATAAGAAACTAATCATATAAAATGATAATAATGAGTAAATTTATTAGCTACATTAAACAAAATTTACTGGAGATCAAGTTTTTCCCTTAATTAAAAAGAAGGAATATATATTAATGAAAATGATAGTAAAAAGAAATCCTTTTTATTAATAATTTAATTACTCACAGCGGCTTTGAGAAAAGGGAGCATGATTCCAAATAGAGCTGCATCACAATGAATATAGAATCGATCACGACTGAAACCACTTTGCTCAAGTGTTTTTATTACAACATCAATGTCGTCAATACCTCCTTTCATTGTTGTCCCTGTATATATTTTAAACCTTTAAATAAAGTTTGGCACAACAACTATATAGATATGTAGCTGGTAGTGTCGTAGAAATAAAAGAAGAGGAAATTAAAATATAAAGACCTACATACATACATACATACCTATGTTAAGATTGATTATGGCAGGGTTGTGTTTGTTAGCAAGTAACAAAGCCTTGAGATGATTGCAATCAATCTCACCAGAGATCAAAGTCTTAACCTTGATACACTGAATTCTGCACATTCTTGCTATCTTAAATACAGAATAATGGGAGTCTTCTGAGGCATATAGAATCCCATCTGGAAATTGTTCTCTCCTATATATATATAAACATTTAATTATTATATAATGTGAAATGATAATCAATTAATAAAGTGATTAATGAATTAAGGAGAATGATGAAGGTACTACTCAACCCAAGTAAGAGTCCATGGAGATTGCCTTCAGTACCACCAGAGGTGACATATCCCCAGTATTCATGCTTTTGAATGTGCCACAAATTAGCAAACCAATCAAGCACACTCACTTCGAAACATGTTGAATTCAGAGTGAAGCTGCTCCCCTGAAACGGATCCCCTGCATTGTTAAGATGAATATGAAGCAATGGAGCCAGCTCTGAGTAATTGAATTCCTCATTCGTCGGGTACCCTGATAATTATAATAATTAAAATACAGATTATATATTAATTATCAAACATACATACATACATGATACATACCCAGAAAGCGTTGTTTGCAGGGTTGTAATGAGGCCAAATAGTGGGCAATTACTTCACCCAAATTAGCCTGTGTATGACTCTCGCCATTGATAACAAGGCTCATCATTTGTTGATGTCCATTGCCGTTATTGCCTCTTGAATTCTCCATAATCATATATCCTTTCTCTAATGTATATGTCAGGTTGATGACCATATATTTCAATTCATTCCATGCATTTCTTTATATATAGAGAGAGAGAATTATACACAGCGAAAAATGCATGGTGGTCGGTGGATACAGTTGATGATACAAAATTATTATATTTAATTTAATATTTTTAATTATTTATTTATTTTAATAATAATTAATAAACAATAATTCTATATAAACAAGTAGTTTTGGCCAATCAATTTGTAATTTATTTCTATGCTAAATAGAAGACTATTTCAATGTCAAATAAAACTATATCTATGTGCAATTTTTTATACTATTTGACCTTGAAATAATATTCTATTTAGTATAGAAATAAATCACTTGGTTGAATTTGGTTAGCCAAAACCACTTGTTCAAATAGCATTACCCATTAATAAATATCAAATAAAATATATTTTATAAGAAAAAATATAATCTACACTTGGAAGCCATTAGAAGTCAATAAAAAGTTATAAATGATAACTTCTATATTATATAAATGATAATTTTTTTAATTTTAAATACTCATTTATTCATTGATTTTCTAATTAACTCCCTAATATTAATTTTATAGCATTACTCATTTTATAAGTATTTTAACCTCATTTTTATTGTATTAAAAAATATATCGCAATAACTCTTCCGATGCATAAAATTAGAAAGCTAACTGCTGATGACTAGCTTAATTACGATTGTGATTGGCTCGTGTGGACAGAGCCCCCCACCAATAAATTTGAGTATGACACAAAGGTATACGTGTATCGGATGTGTCGGTTGCTTATAAGTTATAACTTCAACAATTTAAATGTGCAAAATTGCCTGATTTATTGAATGGAAATTTTTTATAGCTATAAATAGTTATAAATAAGAGTTTTATATTATTTGTTCATTTTAGGAAAAAAACATAAAATATTTTAAAAACTCTTATTAAATAAGATTATATACTTTCAAATTAAAAAAAATATATATTTATTAAATTAATTGTGAACTAATATATTAAAAATGATAAATTATTTCTGAATTAGAGAAAATATCACAGCATTCATATTTATCTGATTAAAAAAAATACATTATTAATTAAGAATATGGAAGTCTTATCATTTCAAAAAATCTTGATGAGAATTTCTTTTAAGATATTATTAAGTATTATCCAAAAAGTGTGACACAAGCTCCAGCAATGAAGTTCAACAAGAAGAGAATGTAACACGAGTTCCATATGAAGAACTTCATGTGTAAAGAATGCGACGTTATTTCTATTGCGTTCTATCTAATTTACTTCTTATAAATCATCACATTTTAATAATTTAATTTTAAATATCGCACTTATGAAACCCAACCCAGTTTCATAAAAAAAAAAAATCTATGGAGGAAAACTGTAGAGAAGTGTAGTGTAATGTGACAGCCATAACTGAATCATGATAGTGCAGCACTTGTGCTACCAAGTTAGTTAGAGTTGTTAGCTCCCCCTCCCCTATTTTAGTAGCCGTTAGTTCTGTTAGCATCATCAATTTTATATATAATTTAAAATTTAATTTTAATATATTGATAGTGTAAATAATTTTATATAGTAATTTAATTAAATTAATGTATTTATATAATTTCGAAAATAATAAGTTTGAAAGTTAATACATGATAATATAAAATTAAATTCATATATATAAAAAGAAATGTTAAATTACTATTAATTTTTATTTATTTTGATTTTAATTAATAATTTAATATCATAATTTTATGAAGAATTTTTCCATATTAATGACTAAATAATAAAAAAATAATAATAAACTTTGATGAATATGTAGCATTTCTTGTAATTGTATTTCAGAGTCTTTGGTTGTATTTTGTAAATAACAAGGCTAATCACATTCTGTTTTATTGTAGCTCGAGCACAGAAGTACCTATAATAGTCAGAATCTTGATTTAACTCTTAAAAATTTTTAATATTATAATTTTAAATAAATTAACCAATTTTATAAAATTTATATTAAATCATACGATATTATGATTTAAATCTTATTACGATTTTACGCTTTTATATTTAATTTATTTTTTCGATTCTACGTTAAATTTTGATTTTTTCTACCGTGGAAGCACCTATTATTTCCACATAAATTTTCGACTTTTTAAACGTTGCTATTTTGTTATACTAAATAATTATTTTGAGTTTTGACAGTGTTTATCTTTTAACTCAATTTTATATATAATTTTCAATTCTTTATAGTACAAAAAATAAATTCAATCATTACATCAACCACCATTCTAGATCAGATACAACCTATATATCCAAAAGTATCCATATCTATGAAAGTAGGAATTATTGTCCTTAAATGGTATATTTCCTCATCATTAATAAGCACATGTTAGTTGCTCTTTTAATATATACAATTTTGGCTTCAAATAATTGTCAAGTTTAAAATTTATTTTTAATAAGTAACTAATATAAAAATATAAAATGTATATATTTTAAAGAGATAAAAAAAAAAGAATTCAAAGTTCTTGTAAAATATTAAAAAAGTAATTATGATAATAATTTAATTAAGGATTCTAGTTAATTTTTTATATTTGTTGTTTTAACATTCTCTTAGACAAGGAAAATCCACATCCTACCACCCATTGAGTGTAATTTATTGACCTCATATCAGCCGAAACCAAAAATATTCTCGCCCCTCTCATCCGATTTCTTTTCATCTTTTATTAAATATTTGTTTTTAGTATCGATAACAATAATTTTATTTATATACTAAAATCAATCATCATAAATTTATATATAAATATATATATATATATATATATATATATATATATATATATAAATA
>JASCZI010181720.1:14502-35266 GCA_036250425.1 Stylosanthes scabra
TATTAAAGATGCTAATGCATCAATCTTCTGATTGATCCAAGATTTGGCAAGGTAGTTTTAAAATTTTTTTGAGAGAAGAAAAGGAAGGGAATCAAGATGAACCATTCATGTGAAGGATGAAAAGAAGGGAGAACTCCAAAAAGAAAATCAAAGGCATTTGGAGGCACATGCATGCACTAAAGCGCTGAAAAAGAAAGAGGCACTCGCACAAACATCAAAAGGGACGGCAAGGGAATGAAAAATTAAAAAGAAGAAAAGTTCTGAAAAATGGGGACATGGGAACAAAGTGAAGAATATCAAGATAGGTGTCTTGGATTAATCAGAATGTTCAAACTTTTAGTGCACTTTTCCCCAAATTAATACTTCCGAACCTTCACCCTAGCCCAATTACAAGCCCAAAAAGACATTTCTGATGATTACACAGATATACACAATAGCATGGACTGACGAGATGAAAGGCAAGTCGAGAAAAGCAGAAATTGGATGGGAATTGAGAGCCTTTTTAACCCGATACACCGAGAGCTGAGCGTAAGCACGACCAGGTAAGGTTCTCATTCCTTGATTCTGTGCTTGGTGAACCTTTGCACTGTGTGAGATCAATTATATCTTTTCCTTGAGCTTAAACGATTCGGTTGGATTAGTACTTGCTGCAGTACTCTCCGCCCACTCTTGCACAGTTTTTGATTTCCTTCTATATATGAATAATTATTCCTTCATAGCATTGGTGTTCACTCCTCTATTTTTGATTTAATTGGGCATGAGGACATGCCAAGATTTAAGTGTGGGGAGGTGATGAAACCCATTTTGATGGTTTATTTCACTGCTTAAATTGACTAATTGTCACCTCTTCATCGCTTAAACACTAGCAAAATAGGTCAATTTGCACTTAGTAGTTCCTTAGGGTTGTAATTGTAATATCTGCTATTTCGGCCAATATTTACTATGTTTTGAACTGTTTCCCGTTCCGCATGATGCCTTGATGTGTGCGCTTAAGTGTTTCAGGATATAACAGGAGGAGTTCGGAGCGGAAGTGGCCGGAAAGAGCGAAAGGAACAAAAGAATCGCAAAAAACCTAAAAGGCCATTGCTGGAGCCTATGCGTACGCATCACATGGAGCCATGCGTACGCATCTGAGCGTGGACGGCACGCCCAATTGCTAATCTCGGCACCTATGCGTACGCATATGAAGCCCTCCATGCGTACGCATAGGTCAATTTCAGCATCTATAAATAGAGGAGCCTTTCACCATTTCAAGGGAGCCCACTTCCACATTTAGCTTAGTTTTTAGGGTTCCATTTTAGGTTTTATTGTCCATTTACTAGCCAGACTTTTTATTTTTATTACTTGTTTGTTTATTTTACTGTTACTCTGTCGAACTTCAATTTCAATCAATTTACTTTACTGTTATTCTGTCCGTTTTATTTCTTGCAAACCGCGATTTTTACATACTGTTATGCTGCCAATTTATTTTCCCGCTTTTATGATTTCCGCAATTAGTGAATAGAGTCCTATAGTGTCTCGGCTGTGAGGTGAAATGTGCAAATGACCGGAGCTGCAAGTCCCCATAAAGATCACGCTAGAGGAACGGGTCAACCCCGTAAAGCTATACGCCCTACACCCCTGTTAGCATAGTGGCAGTTCCTTGACCGTACGAGGTTCGCCACGGCAGCATGGCACAAATGCTTGGTAACCTGGTGATAGCAGGTCTGACCCGGTGACAGCGGGGATCCGATAGAGTTTGTCAGTCCTGGGCATAGATCAGAGGCTTCATATTTCGCTTACGCGCAAGAGGTCCTGGTGACAGCACGATTGTATCGGTGATAGCGGGTTACTCTTTGGAGCCAGGGGCTGAGTCACGAACTTCAAGCAACACCTGCTCCAAATGTGAGTCGAACCCGGAATTGTGGGTTCGTTGCCACACAGCTAGTTAGTTTCGGATATAGCGGAGGTTCCTCTTACGGGGTGTCTAATCGATCTGGGACATAGCAGCAATGACAGTGATACACAGCATTTTAACTCATAGCCGGGATACTCCTTTTATTATCAGCTCATTTACAGCTTTTTAACTGCTTTTACTGCTTTCAACTATCTTTAACTGCTTTCAACTGCTTTCAACCTGCGAACTACTTTCAAACAAACTCAATTGCAACCAACCCTAATCAAAAACAGACTTTCCCTTTCGCTTCCTGAGCAAAACGACCCGAGTCCTACTCGGTATTTTGGGTGCACCCTGTGACACCTCTTTTAAAACGTCTCGACCCAGCCTGTGAGGGATAAGGTGCTTTCAGAACTACAACGAACGAAAGCATCACCACCCGAGCGGGCGTGTCAGTAACTGAGGACCGCAGACCCCCACGAAAGCCTCGCGCATGCATCCAAGTCCTCCAGAAGCGGCACCCATCGCGCGGACACCATTTTGTCAGACTTGTCTGGGAATAACCAGCACCCGATCATCAAGAGGATGTAGCATCGAGCAAACTGCTTCAGAACTGATACCTCTGCCTGCGCGGGAGTCCGTCGAACTCGATCCCCCAACCAAGAAAGCTTCACGGCGGCATACTCATTCTTGCCCCCCCCCCCCCCGAGCTCTGGCCTCGCCCCCAAGACATCCTGTACCATCTGCCACGTCGATCTCCCATACCACTGCTGGAAGTCCATCACGCAGCCTCCGACAGGTTCGCCCTCCGTCGGTAACCCCAAGTGGTATGCGACATCCTGTAGTGTGATAGTCACCTCTCCGAATGTCAGATGAAACGTGTGTGTCTCCGGCCTCCATCTCTCGACGAAGGCGGACAACAGCCCATTGTCGATGTCGAAATCCCGGATGGAAAGCAGGCCCCCAAAACCTGCATCTCGTACGTACGGCACAATCGAAGGCGGAAGCTGCACAGCAACACTGCCGCGTCGGACCTCTAGCATCCGCGGCACCTGAATAGTCCCAACATGCGTGCATCTTAATACATACTACTAATAATGTTGTTGCGACAAAAAAAAGGTAAAATATTATGACAACAAATAAATATTCATTTTATTATTTGATAAAAAATTTTGTAAATAATTAGATTTTTTAATTTTGTTAATACACTTTTTTGATAAATAACGATTTTTTTTAATTATTTAAAACAATTTTTCACTATTTCATACCAAATTAATTAATAAAATAAATTAAAAAATTCCAAACAACTTAAAATTACATTATTAAAGGCAACAAAATATATCATCTAATTGAATTACGTTAGTTTCTAAGTTCTCCACTAACGTCAATTTATCTAGCCTAACAATTTTCTACATTACTATAAAAAAAAAAATATGCATATTAACTTAAAGATGGTTATTTTGTGTGTTTGGAAGTCTACCGCCCCATACAGATGTGTCGACTCGTTGAGTCGATTGCTGTCCGCGCTGCGCATAACTGGCTGCCTCGCACCGACAGCCGCGGGATTGGCCCTACCACGCCCTCGGCCGTGGCCACGACCGCGCCCACGTCCGCGTCCTTGTCCTTCCGGCTGTTCACCAGCACCTACGTCCATACGGTTACTCTAAGATTTGAAAAAATTACTAATTTGGGAAAGAGAGTGTGAAAATTTACAAAAAAAAAAATTCTCTCTCTCGGTGCCTCTTTTATAGAGCTCTAAAAACGCAGTACCGGTCCCACATGGGGCGGTACTGATAAATATCCAGTATCGGCCCCACAAGTAGCGGTATTGAAATACATGCAGTACCGGTCCAGACCGGTATTCGGTTAAACCAGTACCGGTCCGGACTGGTATTGGGCTTTTTTTTTTTAAAGTTTTTTAACTATTACCGGTTTGGACCGGTACTCTAATAAAACGTATTTTCGTAAATTTTTAAAAAAAAATTGTATTTTGATAAAAAATGAATTTTTTTTATTTATTTTAAAAAAATTTTCGTATATACTGCCGGTCACGTCGTCAGTAAATTCGTAAATGAATGTTTTCATATATTATTAACGACATCTAAATCATTGATACAGGCATACAGCAGATGACATAACTATTTTCATAAACGGACCGTCGGTATAAGTGTTATTTTAAAAAGAAATGATTTTGTTTTTACGTGCTAATTTTTTTTTTTTTGGACTAAAACACAAATATTTTTACGTGCTATTTGAACACAATATAAACTAATATAAATTAAACATTTAAACTCATAAAAGGTAATAAATACCGTATAGAGTATAAACTAACATTTTTTTGTGACACTGTATAAACTAATATAAATTCGAAAGTTACATTTATAGATTTCCTTTTCTTTTAAGGGTGTGTATATATGGGTAAAGTTACATATATTGATATTATATATATATATTATTTTTTATTTTTAATAAAACTCCATATGTTTAGTCCAAATTCTGTTAGAGACTCAACTTTTTCTTTTAGCAAATACCAACCATTTTTTTAAATTATGTTTTTATCTTAATTTTTTTTAAATCTTCAATCCCAAATTTTAAATTATAAATATTAAATTCTAAATCCGCTAGAAAATAAGAATTAAAAAAAAAAAAGAAATTTGGTTCCAATAAAATTTATTCGCTACCAAAAATAAAGAAAAGAAATTTGTTTCCAATAAGAAAATTCGTTATTTTGACCTCCTCACGACCTTATCGTTATTTAACCGGGTGCGTGCGTGTTCACCAAATTAATCATCACTATTACATACCTCATCATATACAACTTGCTGGCAATGATTTTTTTTAATAATAAAGTCTTGTAAAAATTTGTAATAATCTATAGATTTTTAAAATGGAATGAAGTACTAAATAAGTTTTTATGAAAATGATGCGATGAACTTATAGATTTTCTTAAAAAAAAATATATTAAACCAGTTTAAGAATTAAAATACGTACTAAATTTATAAGTCCTAAATATTATAATGTTAGACAAAATTTATCTATAAGTTTACTGATGTAATATTTTGAGCAAGTGATATTTTGTCTAATAAATTAACAATAATGCTAAGTGTACACATAAACACATGGTACACATAAATCTTTCCTACTCTCACCTCAAGCGCGTCAACTCACGAAAAAAACCCTCCTCTTCTTCCTCCAATCACGCACGCAGTTTCTTCTTCACCTCCGCTTCCACCTCCTCCATCTTTGCCCCACCTCTATTTCTGCCCTGCCTTCACCTCCATCTACGCCATGTTTTTGTTTCTGCCTCCATTTTGTACTCCATCTCCGCCTCCACTTCGTACTCCGCCTCCACTTCGTACTCCGCCTCTTTCCTTTCTTCATCCTCCTCCTTCTTCTCCTTTTATGTTACGTTGTTCTTATTGTTCTTCTTCTTCCCCTCCTTCCTCCATTACATGGTTGTTGTTGTTCTTCTTCTTCTTCTACTTCTTGAGCAGAATTTAAAAATGCATTGAGCAGAATCCTATATACTCAAAACCAAAATCTAAATCAAGTGAATCAAAATCAAATTCAAACCACAAGGAAACTTACATATACATTCAACATTTAAGAACATAATCCTAAATCAATATGAGCAGTATTTCAATATGTAACGAATACATACAATTGGACAGATCCATGAACCAATTTGAGCAGAATTTTCATATGTAGATGAGCAGAATGTTAAACCAATTTGAGCAGAATTTTAAATCAATTTGAGCAGAATTTTCATATGTAGATGAACAGAATGTTAAACCAATTTGAGCAGAATTTTAAACCAATTTGAGTAGAATTTTCATATCTAGATGAATAGAACGTTAAACCAATTCAAGCATAATTTTAAATCAATTTGAGCAGAATTTTCATATCTAGATGAACAGAACGTTAAAGCAATTTGAGCAGAATTTTATGAATAAAATGTTAAACCAATTTGAGCAGAATTTTTAAATCAATGATAATAAAGCAACAAACAAATTCAAAAACAACAACAACCACAACCACAATCATGTAATTGAGGAAGAAGAACAAGTAGAAGAAGAAGAACAAATTAAAAACAACCACATAATAGAGGAAGGAGAAGAAGAACAACACCAACGTAACATAAAAGAAGAAGTAGAGGAACAAGAACAACAACAGCCACATAATAGAGGAAGGAGAAGAAAAACAACAACAACGTAACATAAAAGGAGAAGGAGGAGGAGGAAAAAGAAGAGCAAGAGGCGGAGTACGAAGTGGAGACGGAAGTGGAGTATGAAGTGAAGGCGGAGTACGAAAATGGTGGCAGAGGCGGAGGCGGAGACATGGAGGACATGGAGACTAAGGGTGAAGAAGAAGAAAGAAGAAGAAAAGAAGAAGAGGAAGAGGAAGAGGAAGAGGAAGAGGAAGAAGAAGAAGAAAAAGAGGAAGAAGAAAAAACCAGAGAAGAAAGAAGAAGAAGCAGCGTACGTTTCATGAGGCGCATATTACGAGATGAGAGAGTATTCAAGGCGCGTGAGATGGAATGTATGGTTGGTGTGTTTATGTGTACATCTATATTTATTGATAAATTAAATGTATAACTTCATCGTAATATTTTCTTAAAGACTTAATTACCACTTTAATTTCTTTAGAAATCTATAATTTGGTCACAACAAAATTATTAAGGAACCTAGCTACTTGTGTCATTATTATTTTTTAAAAAAATTGAAAAACATGTTCTTGGTCTCTTTTTTTTATGTATTTGCTGGGTGGGTGAGCATATGCATCGGAATGTGGTTGATAATTTTGCGGCATGGGTGTTGGGCTGAAGAATTATATACTAGTATTTAACCCGTGCATCGCACAGACTTTATATTTAATTTAAATTTAATTAGATATAATAATTTATAAAATATAATTTAGAGAATTTAGTATGATATGTGTGAAAATGATCATATCAATATAATAAATATATTACTATGGACCATAATTTCAAAATATGTGATATCTCTTTTAGTTTGTTCATTCTCCTCCAATCTTTTCTCTCTATCATTCTCTTTCCCTCTTTCTTTCTACATCGCTCTGTCTTTCTCCCTCTTTCCATCTCTCTCTCTCTCTCTTCATCGCTCTCTCTTGATATCTCTCTTTCTCCTTACTCTTTCCCCTTATTTATTTCTTTTTATCTCTCTCCTTCTCTCGTTTCCTTCATCTCTAACCTTCTATTTCTCTCTATCTCGCTCACTCTGCTTCTCTCCATTTCCCATTTCCTTTCTTATTCTTTCCATCCCCACTCTTTCCTTTGCTCCATTCCTCTTTCTTCCCATTTCTTTCTCTTTTTTTCTTTCTATAGCTCACACCCTCTCTATCCCCCTGTGTCACTCTATCTCGCCTATTTTCTCTCTTTTTATCCCTCTCCTATCTCTCTCTATCTTCTCCTTTATCTCTGTGTTCTCTCTCGGCCCCTCTTCCCCACTTTCCCCTTTACTTTCCCCCTCTTTCTTTCTTTATCTATCTCGCCCATTATCTTTCTCCCTATCCCTCTCCCTCGTTCTTTCCTCCCTTTTTCCCCTTTTTCCCCTATTAATCTCTTTTTTCTTTGTTCTTCCTCTCTTTTCCTTTATCTCCCCCTATGTCTCTCCTCTCTCTTCTCTCTCTGTCCCTTTTTCTCTGTCTTCCGCTCTCTCTCTTGCTCCATCTTTCCCTCTATCTCCTTCTCTCTTTCTTTTTTTTATCTATCCTCATCTCTCATCCTCTCGCCCATCCTCTCTCTCCATGTCCCTCCCCCTCGCTCTCTTTCTCTCTCATTCTTCCTTTCTTTTTCCCTTATTTCTCTCTTGGTCTCTCTATCCCTTTCTTCATTGTTCCATCTCTCTTTTCTTGTATCTCTCCCACTCTCTCTCTACCCTTAGCATCCTCTCTTTTTCATTTTCTCTCCCCCTTCATCTATAAATTACTTTAGTTACAATTAATAAACTCTTTAAAATAATAATGACAAAAAATAATTAAAATTTTAGTTGGGAAGTTAAAAATAAGGACAAAAATAACAATTAAATTTTAAACACAGTTAAATATCACCATAAAAAAAATTGAATAAATAAAAATTCTAATGACGAAACCTAAGCGTTTAGACTTCTAATAGAATACTTCAAATTTGTAGTATTCAAATTCAAATTGTTTGAATCAATTGTTTTTAAATTTTTGGTACCATCCAAAGCTTAGTATATATATTATTTGAATCACTTAAAATTTAAAATTCACAAATCAATTAAATTTTAAACATATCAATTAATTGTTTTAATTTTTTTTTACAATCGTAAGCATATTATTTGAATCAATTTTAAATTCGCATTAAAATTATTTTAGTGAAATATTACAATTAAAAATAATTAAAAAATAAAAATTCTATGAGCACTTCTAATTGAATATTAAATTCATTAAAGATATATAAAATTACTTTAGTTACGATTTTAAATTTAATTTAAAATTAAATTACTTTAGTTAGCATTGACGAACTCTTTAAAATAATAATGATAAAAAATAAAAAAATTTCAGTTAGAAAGTTAGAGATAAGGACAAAGATAACAATTAAATTTTAAATTAAATTAATTCTACCAATTAAAAATAATTAAAAACATAATTTTTCTAATGACGATACCTAAGTATTTAACTCCTTAAATTTACTCTTTAACCGTCACGTTAGCAATTGATATTCCTAATTATATACTATTAAGATTTAATAAAATTGGCACATGCAAATACTATATATAGTTGATTATTGTTACTTGTTTGGAAGAAAAACACCAACAACTAATTAAAAAGAATAAACTGATAAACTTTTTGAGCATGAGGTCTTAGGTTAATTGGGAGGAAAGGAAAATGCAAAAAATTTGATTATTTTAATAATTTAATTTGTTTGTCATCGTAAGCTTCGATAGAAATTAAACTTTACATTCCTTATCAGAAGGAGGATAATATATTATTATAATGATGAATTGAAGTTGATCCGATTTGTCATTCAAACATGCACACGATAAGAACAAACGAATAATCAGCCCAAGTGTTCATACCATCGTCATCATCGTCAAAACAATAACGGCATTAACAAATCAAATTGATAATCTCCTCTAATAAATACATGCATAAATGGGATTGCTTCTCTTTTATGTAAGATTATTATTATTATTATTATTATTATTATTATTCCTGTTCTTAGCTAGCTAGCTAGTAGCTTAGAATGAGAGTTTTCGCGTACCTCAAATTTTCCCTTTTTTTTTTTTTAGGTTTTGTTAAATATATTATTATGATATGTTGCTTAAATATTAAGTATTGTTTATTAGGGTTTATTAGGGTTTATTAGGATTCTCTTTTATCTATATATAGCGATATATTGTAACCTATTTTTACATCAATTATAATATACAAAACATTCTTCCATTCTACTCTCTTCCTTTCTAACATGGTATCAAGAGCTTAGGTTCTTTTCAATTTTTTTTTCCGATGGAGATTATGCAATGGCATCCTCCGTGAAATGCCATCATATGCTATCACTTTTTTCCCTTTGTTCTAACCCCACCGTTACTACTTTTCTCCCTTTTCTGATCATCTTTTCGGTTTGTCAGTTTTTCGTTAATCTTTCCATGAGAGTTCTGTCTTCACATTTTCGGCAGTTTCGCCAGTTTTTTCGTGGGAGTTCCGTCTCCTTCTCCGGCAGTTTCGCCAGTCTCTTCTCTCCGTGACAGTTCCGTCTGCATCTCTCCGTAGCAGTTCCGTCTGCATCTCTCCGTGGCAGTTCCGTCTGCATCTCTCCGTGGCAGTTCCGTCTGCACTCCCGTTATGGCAGTTCCGTCAACACCCCGTTCCGACAGTTCCGTCTGCACCCCGTTCTGGCAGTTCCGTCTGTACTCGTTGTGGCAATTCTATCTGCACCAAGTTTCGATTTCTCTATGGTAGTTTTTTGTCAACAATCTTTTTTAGTCAATTTTTTTTAAATAAGTTTCAAACTCAAGTTGACACTTGAGTTTGAGGGAATGTTAGAATATATTAGTATATCAATTAGTGTCATAGATTTATTAGGTTTATATTACTCACAATTATAGGATATTATGTTATTATTATTGTGATTCTCTCTTTGCCTATAAATAAGCTATCCATTGTAATGTGTGAGACACATCTCTCATATAATTCTAATACATAAATCTTTCTCTTGTATACTCTCTCTCCCTTTCTAACAGGTTTCACGTTGTATAATTCTTCAACATGGCATGTTTAAGAGCTGATTTATCGAGGATTTAAGTTTTATAAATAAAAACGTGTTATTGACCGATAAATTGTACATATAAAAAGTGATATTAATGATATTTTTTGAACAACACTCCATTGATGATTATTATTATTATTTTTTGTGTGACCATTGATGGTCATTTATAATTCTATGGCGAGTCATCATTAAATCATATGATAATGTAGACAAATAAATAAAAAAATAAGTAATTATTAATAGTTTAATTAGCTCCATAATGATTGATAAATGTCCAAACTAAATTAGTCAGTGACCTACTCTCTTTGTTTTAAATATCCATCATAGTTTAAAAAAAATAAAATAAAATAAAAGTAAGCATTCTCAAAAACAGCTTTAAAAACTGGATTTTAAGGTGCTCTTTTTGAAAGTATAATTTAAAAAACAACCATGGAAATAATCAATAAAAATTCAATCAACATCACCCAATAATTTAAATTGGATGTTCTATTTCTTTATGTTTCGAATATTTTATTTTTAAAAAAATATAAAATTTGCTTTAGGTTTCGGATGTTCTATAACTTCTATTGTGGATGTTCTATAAACAGTAGTTTCAGATGTTCTATTTTTTTTTTCTAATTTATTAGTTAGATCGAAAATTATTGGTTACCTATACTTTTCCTTTAACAAAATACTTTTTTCATTCCTAAAAATTAATTTGGTCATTTTGTGATAATGGACGTTTTTTAACCTTTTTTGTATCAATAGCCAAATATACATTTTTAAGGAAGAGAAAAAATATAAATTTTATTTTGCTTTCTTAACTTGCATGCACTTTCTACATAATTATCAAATAAAACATTTTCACCAAAAGTTGAATTAAATGTAAAAATTATTTGCCAAATACAAAATGTGTTTGCTATGTACAAAAGAATGATATTTGTTATTATTTTTTACTTTTAAAAAAAATTAAAAGCATCTTTTATTTTTTACGAATATTTTATCATTTTTTTTATATTTGAAAAGAATTGTTCCTTTATAATTATCAGCATGATATTAACTAATTATTCAATAACACCTATGATTTAACTATGTTGTTTTAATTAAAGTTAAGGTATCTATTTATACAATTTTTAACGGTTTTGCTAGGTGTACACATAAACACATTAAAACATATAAATCTTTCTTACTTGAGGAAGTGATTAATTAGGATGTGTGTTGTGTGTTTTATGTGTACACCAATATTAATTGAATTTTTAAATATATTCATTCTTATTATTTATAATAACTCTTTTGAAACAAGAAAAAGTTATTTAAGAAGGGGGAGAAAGGGATATTAAATATTAGTTGCCCGAAAATATTCAACCGGACAAGTATCCACCAACTTTCTTTCCCCCCCTTCCGAAATGAAGTATCACCAACCTTTAATTTTGATAGATGTAGAAATACATACAAATGTCTCAAATAACCAAAATTGTCATTTTTGGATGTGACAAACAAAAGCATCACACGTTATGGGAGATTGCTTTTCCAGCAATGTTTTAAAAAGTTGAAAATGAAATTTTATTTGTATCCCCACTTGCTTTCATTTTTTTGAGCTTATCTTCATCGACAAAGAAATTAACAAATTTAAAACAATTCACTATTTTCATCACGATGATGATAGGACAAATTAAAGCATGGTTGAAGCTTCTAGACATGTGACATGTGGAAATTGAAGACGACGTCCTTAACAATAGGAAGTTGAGTAATTGCCAACTTGCTATTTTTACTATTCATGCATGTTTGCCATGATCATGACTATAATCATGCATTTTTGTTTGTTGATGATGCATTGGCTCAGTTAATTTTAAAAAAGCATGAAAAGAAATTATTGCATTATTATTATTAGCATCAAACTATTTTTCTGTTATTGTTAAGTTGCATTATTTCTTTATACAAAATGAAAAAAAAAATATATCAGTGGCATAAATGAGATAACTATACCTAAAGGAGCGTCGTGACTATGAAAAATAGGAAATTGCGATTGACATTTATTAAGAAAAAAATACAAATATAACTAAATTTAGGAGAATCGCTCACTTAACATTACCTTCATCCGTTTTAAAAGAACTTATGCTCTCACTTGTCACCTTTTGAATTGATTGAAAAAAATAATAATGATTGGAAGACAACAAAAATATTGGCCAACAGAAATACGTGTATAATTTTAGATGTACTGAATATATAATTATAAATGTTATTACATACATTAAATAATAAATAATGTTAAATTGAATAAAAATAACTTTAATTATTATCTCTATAAGTATTTCTATAAAATAATATGTCTAAACAGTTCTGTTACCAGATTAGTTAATTTTTCAATATAATGATCCATAAAAGTGAAAGCGTCAATTTTAAAGGAAAAAGTACTTGTTTTGATTATCACAATTAGGAATGATTATGAGTATAATATCATAGCATTTAAGTTTAACATTAATTTTATTTATAGGCGAAAGCAGATTCGGTATCCTACTGGGAATAGCATTGACTACTCTCATCACAATATTAAAATAGTATTTTATATTTCAGCGTGTATTATACACTAGTGGCTGATTTTAATAGTTAATTTTAATATATACCTGATGTAATTTTTTTTGTCCACTCTAATCACAATTTTAATCCTTTGTGTTTTTTTTTTATTGGGATAAACCCATAAATGTGTTAAAATAATTAATTCTGAAAATAAGTTTTTTTTTTCAAATATGTATGTGCATGAAATGGATTATTTTTAAGCTGCATACTAAGAAGAAGATGAAGAATTATGAAGAGAAGAAGATTTTTTGTAATAAGTGATTGAGATTTATTGTTAAAAATTTTAATTTTATTTTTTAATAATTTTTAAAACAAAATTACACATTACTCTTCATCTCTTCATGCAAATCCCTCTTCATACTAGAATTGTCATATTTTTAATGCCATTACGATCCCAAACCTGCACCCATTAAATGGGGTGCACAATAGTGGAAAAAAAAATAAAGATAACGAAGAGTAATTAAATTCAATGGATCAAAATAATGGTAAGTCTCATTAAAATCTACACCCACACATCAATCCAATTATTTATTTCTCTTCATACTTCTCATTTTTTTTCTCTTTTTTTTTCCTCACCAAAAAATTATCCTTAAATGGAATACCTTTTCATTCTCTTTGCAAAAATAAAAAACTATTCTTGAAATGCCTCATTAAGTAAATTAAAGCACGTTCACAATTTTGAAAACCACATTAAACCGTTACAATCGAAGATCATCATCAGAGGAGAAAAACTATTCTTCACAACTCCTTTGGAATTTTTAATATCATTACATTTACTATGGACATCATTGTTCAACAACCGACGATAATGTCGATAATATACAACAACAAATAAGCTTCTAATATGGGATGAACAAGCTAGTTTTGGGATTGCTAAACATAAACACATTCTTTAGGTGTGTCTTAAAACACACTGGTAATGGATCCATGTCTTCACAATCTAAATATATATGTACCCCAGTCTGCATTGTTAAATACAAGTGAGAAATGAAAAAAAGGGAATTCCAAGAATTAGTAGATAGCAGTGAACATTCCAGTTATTACTACTAAGTACTAGCTACCTCAAAACTAATAACTTGGAGAAAAGGCGTCTTGTTCAACATTGCCAGCAATGGTTGAAATGACAACTCACAGGGGTATGACGACCCAAGGGGATAATAAGTGAACAAACATAATTCAACCAAATTAGAAAACACAGGTAGGTTCCTTAATGAAGATTCCACAATGCTCATGACCTGACAAAGACAATGAAAAGATTTAGAAGGATCTTCAAATAAAAAAATTGCAGGATAATCGAGTTAGCAAATATTATGATGTCAAAATGTTGAAATCAAACCTTAACAGCATCTTCACTAATCCTTAGGTTTTTCACACGAGAGTTTTTCAAAAAAGCTCAACACAATAGAGCAAGTATCTTTAAATGGCAACTGTTCAAAGTCAATATCAATAGTTGCTTCAATCACTGAGTTTGAGTTAAGTAAGGAATAATTATCCCCAGGGAAGCCGCGATAAGAAAATGAGTTCAGATTAGTTCCATCAACCTAAATTTCACAACATTATCAACCATTCTGATTACCTATACCATCATCATCTTCGTCTTCTTCATCATCAATATCATCATATTTCAAATCTCTAATGACAACTTTCTGAAGCAATGGAGAAGTGATAGTAATAGCTTTGACATTCATCCAATTGCAATTAATTAGGGGTCAACTCCTCCAAGGATGGACAACCAGAGAAAAGCCGAACTGCTGAAGAACTGTCCGGAAATATAATCCTTTCAAACTCAAACTCATTATCATTAGACTAGGCAAAAGAACGGATGAAGGAAGGTCTATAATATGATTCATAAATAAATGAAACTTCGTGAATCTTGCAAAGGTAAATAGATGATGTGGGATGACCAATGGTTTCTCAATGTAATCAAGGACAAGATTTAATCCTCAATCCCAGGGTTGATGAAACCACGTAGCCACTCGTTGACCATAGTAGCATTCTCATGAGCAAAACATGAGAGAGAGAGAACTTCGTAAGATTCAAGCAATCACAAACCACAAGCAACTTGCTCACAAATTTTCTGATTAATTGTCTTTCGCGATATTCTTCACTCAAATCAATTTTGGAGATATCCTTCCAAAGATGCCGCCATCTTTTGGAAAGTAAACTTGTTCGAATAGCTTCTTTTGTGGGAAGGAAAGATATGATAAGCGCAAGAAGTGGGTCAGGCAGATCACATATGTTGATGCCGATCTCATCATTTTTCTCTTCCATGTAATGCTGTTTGTGCTTCTCCTCGTTAATCAAAGAATTCAGACTCATGCTTTAGATGGCTTCCCTGTTATACACCATGAGATGCAGAATGAAACTAAAAGCAGATAGTTCATAAGCATGTAAATGATGGCAAATTAAATCTGCATCAAATCAATGTTACAACATGTAAGAACTTCCCTAAGTAAAATTCAACTATTTAACCAATTTCCTGTTCTTTCAGCAAGAGAAGTTACTGCAGATTTCTAAACAACCGTTAGCAGCAAGGTAGCAATATTCACTAGAGTTATGGATTGGTTAGCTCTGTTCAACAATCAAATTGGAGGCACTTACTTTGTTTCCTTCGCGTCATTTTTCACTAATTCTAATTTCCCTAACAAAATGAAGCATGCAAGTATTTATAAATGTAATGAGAGGCAACAACATACATGAATGAGAAAAGCGAAGAACATAGAGAGGAATTGCCCCCACTTCCCACAGAAAAATGAAATGCCCCCACTTCCATTTACCAAACCTTAACTATTTAACCCATTCTAACCTTTTGCATGTCGTTCAACCATAGAGAGGAATTGCTAAATCATAAAACCCCAACCCAGCACAGCCCAACCCTTCACTCCAACATCAACAAAGACTCAAAGTGTGAAAAGGAAAAAAAAATGTATATATAAGAAGATGGAATAGAAAGAATAAGAAAAGTAAAGCAAAACGGAGTGAACAGTAACCTGAAAAGGAAAAACCAGCCACTGTTGGCGCCAGCCAGCGTCCATTCCGGAGAATGACGCTCTACACTTACTCCTCACAAGTCACAAAACCATAGTCGTAAGAACCAGTCATCGAACTAGTCAGCCTACTGGATCCCTGTTCAACAGTCGGGTCACTGAACAGTTAAACTGGTTTCAAATAAATAATAGTATAAAATATAAAAGCTTAAAATTTAAATTGAAATACATGTATTTAAAAACTATAAAGTCTCGATTTCTAGAATTAACTAATACTAAAATACAACTATAGTTCACCATTTTTCACGTAACAAATTGCAAACATAACAAGATAACAATTATAATTGTAAACAAGAAGTCAATCAACAAGTAACAATTAATCAAATGGGTAGCACAGATGGTGTCCTAAAACACAGAACTAACTAGCATACAAATAATTCCCAAAATAAAAGATGACAGCGTTTTGTCAAACACATAAAAGGCGCTCTCTTAGCTTACATAGATCACTACTCACAGTGATGGGCACGCGCAAAGCTAGCTCTATACACTTCACAGAAATGAGTATGAAAATTATAATGGGGCCAACAAATTAGATCATAGTGCGAAAGTAAGAGGATAACAGTGTACAAGTGATTGTTCAAATGAGTCAGTAAAAGAGGGGAACATACCCAGATAACAGAAAAGAAAATAGTGGAAAACAAAGAGAATATTATGCTGTAAAGTGTAATGCGTACTATGCACACCGGAAATTGGACCGGACACAGCGGTTCCTGCACGGGACGGGAACGACGGCGGGACGGGGACACAGGGTGGCACCGGGACACGCAGGGTGACACGGGAGACTCACATAGACCAGCACGGGGATGAGTGTGGCACCAGGACGACGGAAGCACACCGGAGACAGCTGCAGATTTGAGAGTTGAGGCTTTGTGAGAGAGAGAGGGGTGAGATCGATCTGTGTTGTGTTGTGTTGTGTTGGGTTTAGTTGGGTTTAGGGATTTTTAGTTTTGATTTTTATTAAAAAAAAATATTATATATTTAGAGCATTTCTAATGAAGCACTTTTTTTTTAGTATCAACTAGTGTATTTGTCCGTGTCTTGCACGAAAATTTTAATTTAATTTAAATTAAAAATATCATTTAATATTATTAGTTATATATAAAAGACTTCACTAAAAAAAAGTTATATATAAAAGAATTAGTCACCAAAATTATATATAAAAGAATTAAAACAGTATATAACTTGTGAGTTGAAATAATAACGGATATTAAGAAGGCATGCATTTTTTTGTATTTTTTCCGTTTATAAAAATATATTTATTATTGTTCTGTATGATTTTATCCTCAATAATTCTATAGAACCAACATTATGGAGCCCTTAGGGAGCCAATAACTAAATTATTATCTAAAATTAAAAAAAAAATTAGTTTCCAAGACTTTTTCTTTTATCACGTATCTCTGTTTAATATCACGTCAAAATAGAGTGAACATGTCGACTAAGATCCATTTACCCATTTAAAGCAGGTGGACTTTTCAAAAAAGGATAACTACTCTTTTGATTATTAAGGTTTTGAGGCCAAATCAAATTCGTCCTAAACACTTTTTTTACAAAACTATTTTATTTTTCCGTGCCTTGCACGAAAAATTAAATTATAAATTATTTAATATTATTATTATTAATTATATATAAAATAATTAAAATAGTACATAATTTGTGAATATGAATAATAATGGATATTAATACATATGCATTTTTTCTGTTCTCTTTCTCTATTTATAAAAAATTATGTCTATCACCATTCTGCATGTTTTTATCATGAGTCTTTATTTAGTATGATTGTTAAAATAGGTCGAACCCGTCGGATCATTCTCATTTACCCATCTAAAAAACGAGATTTTCCAAAAGAATTATGCCCGTTAATAGAAATGACAATGGGTTAGATTAGCGTCAGTAATTAAATACTCATACTCGTCCGGGCCGTTCTGAACGTTTATATATTGCGTCATTTCCTGCTCCATTACCCATAAATATCTAAATTTTTATCCTATACCGAAATCCATATATATATATATATATACACACACGTGTCTCATATCCAAACACACAGTATATATATGAAAATAAAAAAAAAATAATTAATAATATTCAAAATATAATTAATTATGGTTAAAAAGGATAAAAAAAAACTTATGATTTAGAAATGAAGAATGTCAGTTATATAACATCTAATAAAACATTTTAAATTACTAAAATAATCATAAAATTATACATAAAATTCTATAAAATTAAATTTAGTTATATTTATTAATAACATATGGGGCATGGAAGGATAGGTAATTTGATGGTCAGCCATTATCCATACCCAAATAAAACTATTAACAAGTATTATCAAAACTCGGCAATATTCATTCAACCGTTAAAAAAAACTCCCTCCATTCAGGGCAATGCAGGATAGGTCGGCTTGGTTTTGGACATAAATTACCATATCTACTCGTTAAAAAAACGGGCAAAACATGTTGATCCTAATTAGCCGGTGAAAATGGCGAGTTATGCTCGCCCGTTTATATTTTATTTTCCTAAAAAATAATTAATACTATTTTCTATATATTTTTTTATTCGATCCAAAAAGTCAATTTACCTACTAAAGAAATTTGTTTTTTCAAGGTTTTTTTCTAAGGAAATGGCATTTTTTGCCAAAATTTTTATTTTTAGAGTTAAAAATTGATTTTTTTAAAAACAAATAAACAATTTATTAAATGGGCGAACCCGTTTAATCCATTAAGCTAGCTATAAACAGGTTATGCTGAAAAATTTTGAGTTATTAACAAACAGATCAGCTCACGCTTTTAATTATCCCAACGAAAAATATGAATACCAGATGATATCCACATATATCACATTAAAAAATAGTGTTATACAAATTCAAATATAATTTAATATGATCTAACATACATATTAAATATACACACACGTTAAATGAAAATAAAACTAAAATAATTTCCAATATAATAAAACAATATAATTCTTAATAAATTCATATTTATAAAAAATTAGTGAGTTCTCAAAAGATACATTGATAAAAAAAATCAAATGAATTGATTAACTATAGATGTATAAATTGATTATATATAGGGTTGTCAAAACGAATCGAACTTATTGAGTCAACCCAAACAGTAATTAACAGACGTACTTTACCCAAAAAGATTAGGTGCGTTAAAAACGCGGGCTAAACGGATGAGTCTGATTACTCCAAAAAAAATGTTCGGTAAACAGGACATCTCGCGGGCTAACTTCTTAGCCAAGTTAAATATTTTAAAATATTTTTCAAAAAAATTAACATAGTGGAGTCTAAAATCTAATCATATTTAAAGTTTTTCTTAAAAAATACCATTTTGTGTAAAAAAATTTTGGAGTTTAAAATGAGTTTAATTTTTCAAAAATAAATAAAAAACATTCTAACCTGTTTAACCCGTCTGATTGGCTATGAACGATTCAGGTTCAAAAATTGTATTCCGTGAATAAAGCGGATTTAAACAATAGACCTAAATTAAATGGGTCGGGCTAATTTGTTTGATCGACAATCTTAATTATATGCTTTAAATTAAATTACTACGCGAAATAATATTATTAGCATATTCCCATAAAAGAACATACAAATAGTTTTTTGAAAAAAGAACAAAACACGTCATTTTAAATTGATACTAATAATAATATTAATGACGTAAAATATTAAAATAATATTTGTAATTTAATTCAAATATAGTATTATTATAATAAACGTTGCAAGATTTGATATTAATTACTGATAATTTATTAAGAATAATGCTACGGAACCAACGTTAGGGGACCAATAGGGAGCCAATGAGTATAATTAGAAAAATACTGGATGGTAAAAGGAAAAAGGAAAAAGGGAAAATAGAAAAGAAAAAAAATGATATTAACTTCCTATTGTTTCCCTAATATTGGTTACCAAGACTTTCTCAATTATTAATTGATTTGATTAATTGATTTTACAATATTTATGTTATTTAGTTAATTGATTTCATTTAATGATTTAAGAAAAATAAATCAGAAAACACTCTTAGGAGCATGTCATGTCAGCGCTCTATCATTAAGTGTATAAATCTGATTTTAATATTATATAATAGATAGATAGATAATAGATAATATATTTAATTGGTTAAATTTGACATTATAAAAAAGCCTACAACGAAGATACCATACTATAATAAGATGTGCAAAGTGATCCTTCTTATGATTGAAATTAAATTTGGTCGCCAATAATTTGTAGCTTATAGGCATTATTCCCTTTACGTTATAAGAAGTTTTAAGTTCGAGCCTTTTTTCAAAGTATAAAAAAAATTATGTTTGGTCATTGAGTTAAATTTTAAAGTGCTTTATTTTTTTTCTTACTATATTTAAAATAAAAAATTCATCTTATATGTGGTCATTAAAAAAATAAAAATTCTTAGGCAAACCATGCCATGCAAATTTGTATATCAATTAAAGAAGAAAAATTTGGTAAAAAAATTATAAGGTAGGGGAGACAGAAAAAAAGAATGGAATAATAAAATGATTATTAAATATTAAGATGTCATTAATGGTTTAAATAAATTATACTTTTATTAGAATAAATATTGCAAGATTTGATATTAATGAGTGATATTAATTTATTAATTGATTTGATTTAATTATTTAAGAGAAATATATCGGGAAACACTCTCAAAAGCGTGCCATATCAGCGCTCCATCATTAAGTGTACAAAACCCAATTTTAATATTATATAATAATTTTTTTATGAAAAGACAAAATGAATTGATTTGATATTGTATTATACATTAGAAGGAAGAGAGAAAGTACCATAAGGAAAGTACCATAAGGAGTATTACTAACTTGATACCAAGGTCATTGTTCTAAAAACCGAATCGATCATTGAACTCTTCAAGTTATTGATTTATTGGTCCAATCGGTCTAATTGAGGTTCAACCAAAAAAACCATTTTATAATTAAATAATATAAAAATAAAAATTAGCATAATAAAAAAAATTCTACACACTTATAAGTAGATATAAATAGAAAAATATATTCAACTTT
>JASCZI010181721.1:1390-13149 GCA_036250425.1 Stylosanthes scabra
ATCAAGATTTCCCTTGAGTGCTTAATAAGACAATAACCCACTCCACTCAAAGCAATCCCAACTTCAAGATTTTCCTTGAGTGTTTATTGTACTCTTGGAATCCTCACCGACTATAGTGTTTATCAAGTCTCACACCCCTTGGAGAATACCACTCCAAGTCACTCAAACAAAGAGAAATAGAATTTGTATAGAGAAAGAATTACAACTCTCAAAATAGAGTAGATGGATACAATTGAAGATCTATGAACCAATCTTTGGTTATCTCTCAAATTGTGTATAAATCACTTTAAAAAAATATAGAATTGAAGTATAATCACAAGGAAGCTTAGAATTGATCAAGTGTATGAAATGAGGCTTCAAACCATCTATTTATAAGCAACCCAAGTAATTTAGCCGTTATGAATAGTAATTCAGTGTTCACTAGCCGTGGGAACAGTAATTTACTGTTCACTAGCCGTGGGAATAGTAATTTACTATTTGCTGGCCGTAGAAACGTATTTTTAGTTTTTACTGTCCGTAAAAACGTATTTTTACTGTTCACAAAAGACATATATATATATCAATCTGAAACTCCGGACGTTAGCTTTCTAACGCAACAAGAACTGTATTGTTTGGAGTTCTGTAGTTCAAGTTATTATCACTTTAATGCACAAAGGTTAAGATGCACTAAGTTTTAAACTAACTTGGTTATAAAACATTTACGGCCATAATTTTCGTAAAACCTTTTCTTTAAAAACATTTTCTTGTGTGTGTGTGAGAGAGATAATAAACTTTGGCTCTTGACAAGAAGTTTACCTAAATCCTAAGATACTAAACCATCTTCAAAGCTTGCGGACTCGTCTTCTTGTCTTGTTGCTTGCTTCCAATGCTTATCCTCAACTTCAATGTTTGTCATTCATCAAAACCTAATCAAATGAACTTATACATATTGTAACATGGTTAACAGAATCAACAATTATCACTAATAAAGCAAGTAAATGGCAATGGATCATAAATTCCAACAAGATAAAAATAAAATAAAAGCAAGAGAATAAGAACATAAAAGCAAGAATGAGTAAAGAGATGAAGAACAAGTAGAGATTATATTAATAAAGCAATAATAGCTATTAACAAGCAATTAAACACTACAGTTAACTAAGAGTTTGGCTAGTGATGGCTGAAAATGGAAGGAGAAATTAAAGAACCTAAGAGAGAAAATGAGAGGTAGAAAGAACACTCACAAAAACTCTCTAAACTATTCTAAAAACTACAATTGATCCTAATGTGTGAATATGCCTTGTGCTTCAGCTGTTCTCCCCCCATATAGGTCGAATTGGGCTTCAAAGAGGCTAGGCCTTGGCCCGGAAATGCAAATTTCTAATTCTGGCCTTCATTTAATATCACTCTGCAGCGTAAAGTTGCGTATGCAATTTATGGGAGTTGCGTACACAACTCTGTCCAGAGAGCTCTCTGGATGCTGCAGAGGAGAAAGTTGCATACACACTTATAGAAAATTGCGTACGCAACTTAGTCTGGTAGCTTCCTCTGTTTTGGCTCCTCTTCATGAATCATTTGCTTCCAATGCCTTCCTTAGCCTTCCTCAAGCACTTTTCAATCCCTAAAGTCCTGAAATATACTAGAAAACACATCAAGGCACCTAGTGGGATGAAATTGTACAATTTCTATTCAATTCTCGGCTAATTTAGCATGTATTTCTCAATTGGAACAAATATAGCAAAGATTCAAAAACATGGCTATTCACAAGCAATTATACGAATTTAGATCGATAAACCCATCAAATTTAACACATATTTTATCATGAAATATGGGTTCATCAATGAGCTTCCCTCAATTCCCTGTTTTCTTGCTGATAGGCACGCAATGCTTCATTGTAACTTGATGAGGGAGGATTTACTGGGGGTTTTGATGAAGATGTGGTGGTCGGTATCTCTGATTTTGCTGGTTCTGTGGTTGGCTGTAAGTGTATGGCTATCGATTTTGGTTCTGCTATTGTTGTTGACGGGGTTCCCCCGAGTTGGTTGATTACCCTGCCACCCTTGGCATTCGTGCGTATGATGAGAGTTGCAGGAACAAATTCCGCAATGTCTAGCTGGGGTTTGCTGAGTGGTGTTAGGTTGATGCTTCAAGATTGTTGGAGTTGGTTGCTGTCCTTCTTTGATTTCCTTCAACATGGAGGCAATGTCGACCAAAGATTTGGCTAGAACCGTTGATTCAGAAGGTGTTACCTCGTAAACACCTTTGGTGGTGGCTCTTGTCTTGAATTGCTGATTGGCATCAGCCACTATTTTAATTAATTCCCATGCTTCTTCCAGCGTTTTGTTCATTAGAGCTCCACCGCTCGATACATCAATCATTGCCTGATCAGTCAGTGTCAATCCTTCGCATAAGTAATTGATGAGGAGGAAATCCGAGATGGAGTGATGAGGACATGAGGATAGCAGCTTCTTGAACCTTTCATAGTACTCATGCAAGGTTTCCCCATGGAGTTGTGTAATCCCAGAGATCTCTTTTCGGATTGCGTTGGTTCTTGAAGGCAGAAAATATTTATCTAAGAACCTTTTCCTGAACAACGTCCAGTCGGTTGTAACCTCACCTAGGCTTGTTGTTCTCTGGGCTAAAGCTTCCCCACCTTCGCCAACACCACCACCTTTGCCAACACCGAGCCTTCCTCCGAAGAAGCGCCCTATAATAATTGCCGCTCTAGTTTCTCCTCTATTAGCGGGGAAAGGCACCTCCAAGATTTCTGCAAAGCCTATCCACAGACACTCTCAGAGAATCGCGGCTAGGGGCGGCCCATCCACTGCTACGCCTAAGGAAAAAGTCTTTATTGAGATCAGTAGCGACGGAGAACCAGAACCTAAGCCGGAGGACACCATCCGCAAGGTGGTTGAGATGGATGAAGATCCTGAGGAGGATCCTAAGGAAGCACCCTTGGATACCGAAGTGGAAGAAGGCCCCGAGGATGATCCGGAAGAAGAGCAATATGAAGTCGAAGAACACTTCCACAGAGAGGACGATTACGGAGACTACTGGCAGCTGGAAGACTCCGACTCGGAGAATGTTCTTGGAGATGATCCGTGCTTTTGGAATTATGATGATCTCTTCGACTTGCAACACGCAAAACCAGCTGATAGCTCTGTTGGGAGCTGTACCGAACCCCCACCAGCTAATCTCTAGACGCATGACCGCCCCCCAGTAGCACAGAGGATCGTGCCATTTTCAAGTGTGGGGAGGGCATCGCCAGATGGCAGCACAAAATAAAAGGGTCCAATTTTAATCCTTTTCCGAGAACTTTTTTCTATCTACTCTATTATGCTTATATCTAGGATGGTTTGTAGATATTTTTGTTTTATGTGTGAACTCTTCTTGCTCTGCTGTGAATATAACTCTTAATATTAGGATTTCAAAACTATTGCTTTCATTTTCTTAGGGGACCCCACTAAAATTTTTGAAAATTATTCTTTGACTTGATCTTACATCTGCATTTGAAATTGCCAAATCATAGAGTAGAGAAAAGAACACACAACCAAGAGAGTTTTGAACTTAACATTGTAGTTCCGCATCAATGAACTACTGTTAGACTATAAGCACAAATACTCAAGAGGGGGTGAATTGAGTATATAAATAAAACTAAAAATATTCTCAGAAAAGTAAATTGCTTTGCATATAAATGACTCAAATGCTTATACTAGTATTTTTCCAAGGGCTTAAGTCAATTCTTAAGTACTTACGAGGAGCTTTTACTTTCCAAGACACTTGTTAAAAGATAAATAATAATAAAGTAAAGAGTAGAGTTTAGAAAGTGATATGATATATAGTGGTTCGGCGAAATCCTTGCCTACGTCCACTCTTTCTCAATTCTCAATTGAGAAGTTTCACTAACACCAAGCTTTAAGGTGCTTGATAAACCGTTACAACAAAGAGCTCTTGACCTCAACACCTCACGGTATTACTACGATAACCCACTCTACTCGAAGTAATTCCAACTTCAAGAATTTTCCTTGAGTGCTTATCGTTTCCCTTATCGACTATGGTGTATTTCAAGACTCACAAGAGATATAAGGATTACAAGATATGGTAGCTCTCAAGAAGAGTAAAAGAATTATAGATGAAGCTCTATCAACCAAAAGGTATATCTCTCAAAAGGTGTATAAAACACTATAGAAATCAAGAATAATGATTGGAAAGATTAGAGTGTGTCAAATCAGGTCTGAAACTATTTATAGTCCTTAAAATAAAATAGGACGTTGCTAATCAATAGGAAAGGAAAGATTTTGTCGAAAACTAGCCGTTTATGAATTTAAGACACGTGGGTATTGATACTCACTCTTGGGTATCGATACTCATGTGACCATTGAGCCGAAAAATTGAGTTTTTGGATCTGGGTATCGATACTCACCTCATGGGTATCAATACTCACGGCGTTACTTCCTGTGTACCTTTACTCCAGGGTGGGTACTCGGTACCCATAGTAGAAAATAGGTCAAAAACATTTTATTCTTCAAGAAAAAGGTTCTAAACATGTTATAAGCATCTCCTAAGACTTAGAAGCTTTGAAAACAAGCTCCTAAACATGTTTGGCTAGTATATGTAATATGATTTTTGTTTATAAACAAAAACTTTTCGAAAAACAATTTAGAAAACATTTTCTTAAAACATTTTTCAAGTGTGTGTGTGAGAGATATATATCTTTGGTTCTTGACAAGATTAAAATCTAAGTCCTAACTTTCTAAACATCTTCAACTTTGTGGACTTGTTTCTTTTGTCGTTGTGATCTTGCTTTCAAGGCGAATCCTTAAATCTTCAAGGTTGTCATTCATCAAAACCTAAACCAAATAAACTTTGCGTATATATTGTAACATGGTTTACAACTACCATTTCCTTCTTGTGTGTTATTTCCTTTTCTATGATTGCAATTTATAACTTCCCTGATTCTTTATGTCAATTATTCTATGTATATGTGTATTCATATGATTAAGGCTTTCTTTCTATTATAGCTCACCAACTAAATGGCTTAACCCTTTACATCATCCTTTAAAACCAAGTTTGAGCCTTGAAACACTTTTATTCTAAACTAGCACATTACAAGCTTAGAAAGTGAAAAACCATGATTGTCCTCCACTTGATCTTTGATTAATTTAGGATTTAGTGGTTAATTGCTTTCGAGAGAAGAAAATGAAGGGAATTAAGAAAACATTTGAGTGGATGAAAAAGGAAATTTTGAAACTTTCAAAGCATTTAAACAACTTAGCAAATAAAGAAAAAATGACAATATATATATATGTGTGTGTGTGTGTGTGTGTGTCAAAAAAGAAATTGAAATTGTATATATCCTCAAAGAAAATTTGTCACTTCGAGTAACAAAGCTACCGAAATAAAGTGCATTTGTCAATTAAAAGGAAAACTGCATATCATGTAGAAATTATGAGTCTTGGGTGTACACGGGAAAAACAGTGAAGAACAAGAGGTTAGGTGTATTCTAAATTAATCAAAGCATTCAAGTCTTTAGCTCACCTAACTAAACAAAACTTCTGAACCTTTCGATGTTACACAGATATATACCTTGACGTTGATGGGCTAGATGAAAGGCAAGTTGTGAAAAGCAAGATTAGGAAGGAACTGAGATCCTTTTTAGCCAGAAACACTAGAGCGAACAGAGTGAATACACGACCGGGAAAGGTTCTTAAAGCTCGATTCTATGACTCATGGCCTTTCATGCAGTGTAAGTCAATTATCATCTTGAGAGCTTATTTGATTTGTGGGGTTAGCATTTACTGGAATGTTCTTGCCTGTTCTCTTGCACAGTTTTTGTTTCTTTCTATCTTTGTAGTTGTATTCTCAGCATGACCCCTGTGTAATCTCCCTCCTTAGTTCGATTTATTTTGGCATGAGGATATTCCAATGTTTAAGTGAGGGGAGGTTTGATAAACCCATTTTAGATGGATTATTCTGTGCTTAAATTAGCAATTTATCAACCTCAGATCACTTAAATACTTGCGAAACGAGTGCATTCATGAATAATTATTCCTCAGAACTTAAACTATGAATATATGCTATTTTAGCCAATTTTCCGCTATGAATTCATCCATTTCCCATTCCAGTCGATGCCTTGATTTGTCTATTCAAGCGTTTCAGGTTTAAATAGGTTAGAACCGAAATGGAAGTGGCTAAAAAGGGGCGAAAGGAACAAGAAAATCATGAAGAAAAGCTTGGAAGCCAACTCTAACTCCTGTGCGTACGCATTGGATGAGTGGTGCGTACCCACCCACCAATCTAGGTGCGTACGAACCTAAACCCTCAATGCGTACACACCCACCAAACGTGATGCCCAAGTTTGCGACAAAGATGCGTACGCACAGGCTGGGCAGTGCGTACGCACTCAAGCTCAGACAGTGCCTATAAATAGAGGAGAGCTACACCATTTTAGGACACAACCCTTCATGCACTTATTTTTCTGTTTAGTTGCTCTAGGTTTTTCCATTCTTGTAGCCACACTGGCCAAACATTTTACTGCTTTTTATTTATATGTTTTATATACTATTAGTTTGTCTATTTGATTTCAATATAATTTTACTATTTCAGTTATCATGTCTTGCTATTATTCTGCCTATTTTATTTATGTTATTATGCTTATTGCTTGTATGGAGTAGTGTTCTTGTGTCTTGGCCATGGATTGAAGTGTGCTGATGACCTTAGTTATTGATCCCTAAGGGCACGGATGGAAGGATCCGAGCTTAATTTTGTTGCCGTTAATGCTAGATTCTGGCTAATAACGAGAAGGCCTTAATGACGTGAACTTGATGGGTTATTCGAGTTCACCGAATACCTTGATAGGGGTTAAACCTCACCACTCGACCATTAGACTGAGTAGTTAACTCCTCAACGTGACATACCATCTAAACTGGGATTAGTAATGATCATAGGGACGCACAATACTCCAACCCAATGCCGAGCACTCTTTAATTATTGCTTCTATCATATTCTGGTTTCTGCTTTCTGTTCTCAATCCACAACTATTGCAACACCAAAACTCTTTTCACAACCAAGCGCAAACCACTGTTTTCAATTCCTAGGGAGAACGGCCCGAGTTCAATACTTGGTATTTTAACTGGTTGCATCTTGTGACATCTTTTCTAAATTTGCCGTGCTCTCATAACTGGTTCGGAACTATCTACAACGAGTTTCTGTTTTTCGAAAAAATTAAGGGATTCTAACCGGTCTTGGGGCCATCGATGTCATAGGGTTGAGATAGGGAATATGTTGAGAATTATGAAGGGAGTCATCAAAGAAAACAAGTTCAAATATCCTATATGTGTTGTGTATGGTCTGCAAATTAGGGAAGAAAAAATTCAATTCTTAGAGGAGTTGGAAATGGTGAAGTAAGTAGTGGGGCCCTATATTAATAGGTGCTGATATTGATGAGATAATAGATGTGGTAGAAAGGAAGGGATGCATATCGCTATCACAGAGCGACTTGCATTTTAAAGAGTGGATAAATTTCATGGAGTTAGTAGCTTTAGAGCTAGTAGGATGAAAGTTTACGTGTATGGGAATGTGGTGGTGAAGATGCATTGAAGAGTTTCAACAGTAAGAGAAATCTCTTCATTGTTGTTGCCACTTCCTTTGAAGAGAGAACCCAAGAAGAAAAAGGTATGAAAACTGACCCAACCTGATAGCCAGTCCAGCCGGCACGTGCCTTAGTTGCAACCCGGTTCCCCGTGATGACGCTTCATAGCTCCTCCGTCCACTATTCACATCTTCCTTCATGCCCTTTACTGTCACATCTTCCTTCTCTATCGTCTTTTTCAACGGTGACAACGACGGCAGCAACGTCTTCCCCTGTTGTGGCCGCCTTCTTTTTTCCTTTTCAATTGATGGCTCTCCTCTCTCTCACATAGCCCTCCAGTCTTTCTAGCTTTCTGTCATTTTTTCTCTCTCTGTTTTGAATTGAGAAAGAGAATATGATCAATTTAATTTTAGTTTCCTTTTTATCATTCAAAATTCAAAACATCCGCTCATTAGTTCTCCATCTCATCGCATGTATTTTTCTTGTAACAGTGCAGTATATGGATCTCATTAAAATAACGCAACACGTGTCACGCACTAAGCTACTTAGTGCATTCCTTTTATAAAGAAGGGAAGGGATTCTCAACATTGTTGCATAAGAGAAGGCTAACGACACCTAAAAGGGAAGGAACGTATAACTGGCACACTGCTTGCCGACCATATCCACCGCCATCCATTCCTCTTGTCTTCGCAGATTCTCCTCCGTACAATGTGACCATGTCAAAAATAGTATTTTTTTCTTCTTTGGTTAAACTCATTTATTCAATTTAAAATATTGTTTATCGATCTTCACATAATATTAATGTTTATGTTTTCTCTAATTTTTAAGCAGAAAAGAAAATAATAAAATATCATGTGGACAGTTATGTGTAAAATATTATATCTTATAATTTTTTTTTTATTAAAGGCAGTTGTATTTCATTTCACTGAATAGAAAAAATGAATACATAAGTATTGGGTCCAATTTGGACAACCACAGCAACAGAAAGTAGGATCTCCACAATAATTAAAGATTCAAATATTAAATAAACTTAAAAGAAGATTAAGAAAGATGATATCTTTGAAACTCAATATTGATTTCGATGATGGAGGCAAGAATCGTTTGGAGGAGATGCGACTTCGAAGAAGTGTTGGCGCATTGGAAGACAGTTGTCGATAGCTTAACTGTAGTGCCCTTATGATTATGTAGAAACCGTTTATCAAAACCTTCAATTTACATTCCATCATTCGAGATTGATTGTTGGTTTCACAGATAAAATCATTCCCGAGAGAGTAGGATATACTGATCCCTTCTAGTTTATGGAATGTCAGGGGGTCTCCCCAAACCCTCACAATTCCTTGCAAAATACTTTCATGTTGTCTTCGGCACCAATTTGATGGCTGGTGCCTTCCACCTCAGTAAATGGAGAAAGAATCATCATTGCAGAAAAACTATTAGATCGGCTCCAAATGATCTTAAAATCAGCTTCCATTGTCCAAGATGAAATGGATTTATCAACAAAGCCTATCCACACAAGCCTTCACAAGATCAATAATTGCTGTGTACTCCAAATGAGTATGAAAAACTCTGAATCTCTAATAGAGCAAGAGAAAAAAAAAACCTATTAAAGCACAAGAAAAACTATAACAAAGCACTAGAAGAACTCTATTATGGCACAAAAGAAAACTCTAATAAGGCACAAAAGAAACTCTAACAGGGCACAAGAGAAACCTAACAAGACATAAGAAAAACCCTAATAGGATTAAAAAAAAACCCTAATAGGACAGCAGAGAAAACCCTAGCACCTTCTTTCTTTGTTCCAACGCATTATTTGAGGTGGGTTATATTATATCTCATAATTGTTATGTCTCATTTACTCTAATATTATATCTCAATTATTACTCTAAATGTTATGCATGAAAATGCCATTAGAAATTTTCAGATGAGAAAAGGGGACAACGTTTTGTTATGAGTGATAGTAACATCGTCATTAGCATACAGCACTTATATTAAAATAAAAAATTGCATTATTATTATTACTAGTATATTTTTCCGTATCTTACATGGAAGATTAAATTAAATTTAAATTATAAAAATTATTTATTATTATTAGTTATATATGAACTATTAAAGTAGTAAATAATTTTTTAGTAGGTATGGTAATGAGTATTACAAAGGTATGTATCTTTTTTCTATTTTCTTTCTTAGTTTATAAAAAGAGCAATGCTAGATAACCAATAAAAATTCAGCCAATATCAGCCAACAACTTGAATTAGATGTTCTATTTCTTTAGGTTTCAAATGTTCTGTTTCTAGGTTTCGGATGATCTGTTTCTAAAGTTGGCTGATAGTTGCTTTAGGTTTCGGATGTTCTATGACTTTAATCATGGATGTTCTATAAATAGTAGTTATAGATGTTCTATTTTTTGTTGACTGATTTGTTGTTTTGAAATTTATTGGTTACATATACTTTCCCTTATAAAAAATGTCTTTGTTACTGTTTCACATGTTTCTATCATGAGTCTCTATTTAATATCATGATCATAATGTGTCGAACCTGTCGGGTCATCCCGTTTATCCATCCAAAACATGTGGCTTTTTATAAAAAATTTAGGTCCGCTAATATAAATGGCAATGGATGGGTTGAGACGGGTAATAAAGTACTCATGCACGTGTTTAATATTCATGTATTGCCCCATTACTCATTCCATTATTCACAGATATCTAAGTTTTAACCTTATGCTCAAACACACTTGTATATACTTGCACGATACCCAAACTCAAAATATATATATAAAAATAAAAAAAATTAAAATTAAATATTTAATAGTATTAATAACATGATTAATTAAGATTGAGAAATAAAGAGATTAGTTATTGCATCTAAAATTTTTTAAATTATTAACATAACCATCAAATTATACATAAATTTTTTAAAAATTAAATTAAATTATATTTATTATCATGTGTGACATGATAGGTAAGTGGGTGGGACAGTCATTACTCATACTCATATAGAACTAAATATGTATTACTCTTATCCCGCCCATATTCATTCAATCGTTGAAAAAATCCGCTCTATTCAAGACAGAGCATGTCGGGTTGACTCCATTTATGTCAAATTGCCATCACGACCCATAAAAAATGCGAGTTAAATGGACAGAGCTTAATTAACTGGTGAACAATGATGAGTATGTTAACCAGTTTATTTTTTCCAAACAATAAAAGAAAATGATATCTTTTAATTTGTCCAAATTTTTATTTTTGGAGTTAAAAATAAATAAATAATTAATTAAATGAATCAGCCCATCTAACCCGTTGGATAGCCATAAATAGGTCATGCTAACATTTTTAGGATCTGAATAAAATAGGCTTAAATAAACCAACCCGCAGGCTTAAATGAGTTAGGTTAGCCCATTTGACATCCTTGTTGTTTAATTATCTTGACAAAAAAACGAATACCCGATGATATCTACATACATAATATATTATATTTTAAAAATAAAAATATAACATAATCTAATATAATCTAATAACATTTAATATAGTGATTTACAATTCAAATATAATTTAATATAATCTAACATACATATTAAATATAAACACACGTTAAATAGAAATAAAACGAAAATAATTTCAAATATAATAAAACAACACAATTGTTAATAAATTCATATTTATGGAAATTTAGCGAGTTTAAATACGATAAAAAATCAAATGAATTGATTATCCAAAGATGTATAAATAAATTATGTATATGATCGTCAAAATGGGCGTAACTCGTCGGGCCAGCCCAAGCCGTCTATAACAACGGGCGGATGATGCGTATGCATCTTAGGTTGTTTTTAGTCTCAATTTCTCTTTATTATTATGCTATTCTTTGTGAATTAAGGTTATTAATTGATCAATCAAACAAACTTGATGTTCTTTGAGTTGTGTTTGTGTTTTAGAGAAATTCACTAAAAGTTTTAGGTGATTGAAGACCATTTGAAGAGAGATTGAAGCAAAGAAGATGAAGAAAAGGCCCAAGGACTCCACGTAATACGTCACATCTCACGTTAAATGTGAGAAATGAAGGATTTGAGATAGAGCCCGCACGTAATACGTGGGGCACTCACGTATAACGTGAGTTAATTCCACAATTGGGTGCATTTGGATAGAGAGCCCACGTTATACGTGAGCTCCCCCACGTCATACGTGGGCAATTCAACGTG
>JASCZI010181722.1:0-18804 GCA_036250425.1 Stylosanthes scabra
ATTTATTATTTGATTTTAATATGTGATTATTTTTGCTCTCTGATATAGGACACAAGTAGATCGGAATCTACCATCACCACCACCACCATTGCAAGTGATGCATGAAACATGAATATTGTGGAAAGAATTATTGGATGTTGTTTTTACATGTTATTTCATATTTAATTGGACAATTGAATGTCTTTTGTGTTATTGTATTTGGAACTAAGTGTTAGGATTATATTTGGATTATGTGAGGATTTTTTTTTATTATTTTTCAGAATTTTTTTTTGTTTTTTATTTATATTTTATATAATCCGCAGATATTCATGAATATTCGTGTCCCCCACGGATATGGGACCCCGTTACCCATCACGAATATTAAACGGGAGCGGGGGCAGATATGAGGGTGTGGGGCGCGGGACGAAGGCCGTGGGTAATCGTGCCATCCCTAATAATGGGTGTTGGGGACGGTATTCCTTAACTTCTTTAAATAGGATCAACTTAATACCATACATTGGTATTGTATCACATGTGGAAGGCTTAACAGTAGTCCTTGATTGGAAAAATAATTTGAAGGGATGTGTTGTTGTCCGATATAAGCCATGATTATTGCCAACTCCAAAGTAAGAAAAATATAGACATGTCCCTCCAATATAATGACTTGAACACAGATATTAGATCTCTACCATGCATTGTTGTTCCCTATTTTTTAAAAAAAAAAAAAAAAAATTTATTATTTATTATGCAATGATAATATAAAAAATATATTATTGAGGTAAAAATATGAAAACATCCAATTTATTATGACCGCTTTATTTGGTAGTAACATTCATAAATATATATCAAACATAGCCATATAAATGATTTATAAATTGAAAATTCAGAACATAAAAATTATTATCATAATTAAAAACCCAATAATGATTTATAGCCATATAAATGAAAAAAAATTATTATCATAATTAAAAACCCAATAATGCCGAACAATATTATATGAAAAAAGGAAATGTTGAATTATACAATACAAAATTCAAAATTTTTTGTGTTTTTAATTTATATTCAATCAAATGGAACTAAAAAATATCCAATGAACAAAAAAATTGGCCAGAAAATTAGAACAAATATTCTCTATATTCATACATATAAATACCTTTTTCATCCATCAATATCATCTCAATGGAACAGGGAGAATCAGGATTCATGAAAGTTGGTAGTGACCAAGCAAAGTCTTATCACTCTCCAACACTCTCTAGGTGGTGCAATAACTTCCAAAGAATCATATCTTTTAGCCATCACACTTTAGTAAACAAATATAAAATAATATGTAAAGCTAAGAGAAAAAAAAACAATAAAAATTTGCAGAATTACATGAGCAGGATTACCATGCCTTTTATACCATTCTCATCAAGATAAATGTAAAATGGTTTTGTATCTAAATAAAATCAGAATCATTGATATTTTACAACTTAAAATAATTTTTTTTTAAATCATATTTTTTATTTCTTCAGAATATATAGGATAAAAAAAAGCATGAATAAAGGTAAATAAAATATTGCAAGAAGAAAGGAAAAAATTTAAGATTTATGACTGATTTATTTATTTGGCAAAGAATGAAATTATAAAAAAAAACAAATAACGAAGATACTGAACAATAAAAGTAATATATATTAAAGAGTAGAAAAAATAGTCTTTATATATACCCTCGAGAAATAAAGATTCTTTATACATAACAGTGGATAATTAAATCGGTTAAGTAATATGTTTAAACGAAAATTATATGCTTCTGGTCATTTAATATAAATTATATTTCTTATAATTTTGGCAGATAATTAATAAACCTTAATGGGTCAAAGCTATTTAACTTGATCAATGCTATAGAACTAACATTAGAGAAGTAATAGGAAGCCAATAATTAAATTATCATCCAAAGTTTATATGAGTTATTATTCGTAACTCATATATCCAACAATAAATTATCATCCAAAATTTATATAACTTATCATCTGTAATATATGTTGGCTTCCTATTAATCATAATGTGTTAGTTCCGTAGTCTTTTTCATCTAACTTTTATAATTTTCTTCGGCCCATTTTATTTTATATATACCTTAGTTCCGCTTTAGTATTATGGTCTTTGATTCTATACAATAATAAAGATTTTGACCAAAAAAGAAAATAGATATTATACATTTAGAGGCAAAGAACAAAAAAAAAAAAAAAAACACAAATGAATAATAAAAGAAAGAAACCAGCCGACTACGTTAGAAATAAAACTAAACAATATATTAACAGATTTCAATGATTGATATTAATTTATTAATTTATTAATTATATTAATTAATTTAATGCATAACATTTAGGTTAATTTATTAATAGATTTGATTTAATACTTTGAAAAAATAAATCAGGACACCTTCGAGAACGTGCCATGTCAGTGTTAAATTATTAATTACAAAAATCCAATTTTAATATTATATAATAAATAGATTATACATGATAAACATACAATTATGAATGTTATATGGTGAGGTATTTGCTTACACCTAAATCTGACCGTTGATTTATTTCTAGTTATAGGATGAAAAACTTAGATATTAATTAATCCTTATCAACAAATGCACTTCACCTGTAATAAGGAGTATTGTAATCAATTAACTAATTAATGCATACTAAGTAATTAAGTATTATTTTATTTTATTTTATTGTTTGAAAATAAAATTAATTTATAAAAATAAAGAAAATAAATTTTGCACTTAGACGCAATTTTGGGATGGTTCATTATCCAAAGCATGGAGGCTGGATTTGAATATTTTTTATTTGGGTCCCATTTTTTTTGTCAGTTGTTTTGTGGTTATATTGTTGTTGGGTTTGAACTATTATTCTGAAAATCGGACCGATCGGCTGAGCCGTTGGGTCGGACCAAACCGGGATTCGGTTGATTTTTTTGAACATCGTGTCGTTTGGGGATTAGAATTTTAGAAAAAAGGCAGAGGAAGGTGAAGAATCGAGCGTCTTCTGATCTTCTCCCCAAACCTAGAAATATGCAGTGAAGGAAGGAGAATACTAGCTTCCACAGCGCCCCGTTTTCCCTCTCTTATTAGCTCCACCGCCGGCGCCGATCTTCGTATCACGTCTCCTGCCGATCACCGTGGCACTGTTCTTCTCTAGTTCTCTACTTCGGGTCGCGTTGTCCTTATACTCCTTGCCGTCGCGTCGCCTGTTCTTCTCTAGTTTTCCCCGTTGTTGTCCGTTTTCTTGCTGCGTCGTCGCTGTTAGGTGGTACTGCATTTTTTCTTCTCTTTTCTTTGTTTTGGTTTTCTTTGTACGTTACTTTTTTTCTTTTGATTTATATTTTAATTTTTCTTTTTTTATGAAAATAGAAGAGAATTTTGCAAGTATCTATATGTAAAAACAACAAAATAAAAAGGAATATTCAAATAAAAAAAATAAAATTATAATGATAAAGAGGAATGACACATGTAGTGCTTGCCAGTGCAATACAAGAAGAAGGGTTGGATTTTGGAAGAGGAAGACAGAAGCAAATGAGTGAAGAATGGGCCGCCGGTATTAAGTTTTTTTTCTTTGTTAATTACTTAGTTAGTCATTTTGTTCAAAATTTTAGGGTTAATTATCAAAGCTAATAAAAAAAAAATACAATAATTATAGACAGCCAAGCATTTTTAACAACCAAGTCCAACCAAGCATTTAAAACCCACTTTTCCCAAAAGTACGTGAAAACACGCGCGCCCTCTGAGTACGTTTCTGTAACTTCTTCTTCTTCCTCTTTCCTCCTTCTGCAGCTTCTTCTTCTTCATCTTTTTTCTTATCATTATTCTTCTTCTCCCTCAACTCTCGTTGCTTCTTCCGATGACGATGACGGCGGCAGCGGCGACGGCGACGACGACAACAGAGAAGAAGAAGAGGACGATGACAACAAAGAAAAAGATAGCAGCGACAACAGCGGCGGCGAAGAGGAAGACGAGAAAGAGGAGCAGCAGCAGCGACAGGAGGTGGAGGAGGAGGAGGAGCAATAGAAGAAGAAGAAGAAGACTAAAATATTAATTTGTGTGTTTTGATATTGTAATTGTATGAATGTAAATGAATATGAATCAATGTAAATTAAGATTGATTTTGGATCAATGTGAGTGTTGTTGAAAATCAATTTTAGTTTTTATATATGAAAATCCGTTTCTGTTTCAATTCAAAATCCGTTTCTACTTTTATTCAAAATCCGTTTCTGTTTTCGTAAAAATCCAATTCAGTTTTTATATCAAAATTCGTTTCTATTTTTATTCAAAATCTAGTTTTATTTTCATTCAAAATCCGTTTCTGTTTTCATGAAAATCCAATTCAGTTTTTGAGAAAATCCAATTCAATTTTTTAATTCAAAATTTGTTTCTGTTTTCATTCAAAATCCGTTTCTGTTTTCATGAAAATCCATTTCTATTTTCGTGAAAATCCAATTTAGTTTTTATATGAAAATCTGTTTCTGTTTTATATTAAAATCTGTTTCTGTTTTCATTCAAAATCAATTTCTGTTTTCGTGACCCAAAGTCACGCCTAGGCATGAACAACATCACCCTGGAGCTAAACAAGACCACGCCTAGGCGTGGGTTCATCACCGAATTCGTTTCTGTTTTCATGAAAATCCAATTCAGTTTTTATATGAAAATCCGTTTCTGTTTTATATTAAAATCCGTTTCTATTTTCATTCAAAATACATTTCTATCTTCGTGAAAATTCAATTCAGTTTTTCATCATCAATATCAACAGCAACAGCAACAACAATAACAACGTAACAGAGGAGGAGGAGGAGGAGGAGGAGGAAGAAGAAGAGGAGGAGAAAATAGAAAAGGAGGAAGAAGAAGATTATGACGATGGTGGCAACAACAACGACGATGATGACAACGACAACGACGACAACTACGGAGGGTGGCGGTAACAGCGACGCAATAACAAGAGGAAGAAGGAGGTAGAGGAGGAAGAAGAAGAGGAGGATGGGAAGGAAAAAAAGAGGATGAGAACGAAGTTGCAGAAACGGGCACGCGTTTTTTGACGTACTCAGAGGGGCGCGTGTTTTCACGTACTCTTGGAGAGAGTGGGTTTTGAATGTTTGGTTGGACTTGGTTAGTGAAATTGCTTGGATGTGTAGCATTACTGAAAAAAATAATGATCCAAGCCTTTGTAAAAAAAATAAAATATTACTTTTGGGCTAAAAATAAAAATTGGGCCTAAAATACTCATCGTTGCATACCCCTACATGAAATAATAAATTTATTTTTCCAAAACCAAAAAAAAAATTAATATATTTAATTTAGATTTTAAAAAAAAAAGTGAAATATAAAGTTTCTCCATATCACTCAAACACATAGTTTCAAATATTGTGTCATTAAAATTTGTGTGATAAAAATCATCATGAAAAAAGAGGTTAGTTTCTAGATATTAAAAAAATTAAATTGTTCTTACTAGAAAATTATTAGGTGTCTTCGTAGTAGAATTTTTCATGTCATATATATAAAATTAAGATATTAAGTTAAATAAAATAACCGAGAAATTATTTTCGTGACGAAACGAATTCTTACATAATTAACAGGTTCATAATGATTTTTCATGTGTTCACCTACAAAATTTGTATCTAATAATGCAACTATATTAGATAACCTAAAAAAAAGGTAACATCGGCTAACAATAAAAAAAAAAAAAAGTCAAATATACTTTGCTATTTTTGAAATTATTCGTTTACGCTTTTCTCCTTCTTCTTCCTCCTCTCAGTAGCACATATTCACCTACCATCGTAAGGCATAACCCACCTATCTCCATCACCAACCAACATTACCGCCGCTACCAACGACCAACCTTGACCACCGTTCTACGCCTCCAACTATGAGTGCCAACACCCACCATTGGTCACCTTAAATTCTAAATCATAAACCTTAAGTACTAAATCTTAAATCCCGACAAAAAATCATAAACACTAAATCTTAAATTCTAAACACTAATTTCTTTTCTTTTTTTTTAGTTTTAGATGTTTTTATTATTTGTAGTTTGATTTTTTTAAATTGTTACCTACTTTGATGTCTAAGAATTGTTGGCTCCTCGTGTTTTGCTATAATAATGCGGTGTAATGTACATAATAGTCGACTTAATTACATAATTAATTACAAGCATAATTAACTTTCAGAAATAGTTATCCATTGTTTTCCTGCACCCACACTCCAAATTACATTACATAAAACATATATGCCCGTAGCAAAACAAAATGTTTATAGATTACATTATAAGATGCATTTAATTCACCGGTCTTGTTTTCTTCATAGTTCAGAGAAAGATCAGAAACATTGATAGCTTGGCTTATAAACTATATCACCTTGGTGGATATGTTACTGGATAACCAATCAAGACCTTCGTAGAGTCCTTGCCCAGATGGAGCACAAGTTGCTTGAATATACCTGCACCAATCAATAATCACAAATTCACACTAATAAGAAAGGTGATGAAAATCAAATCAGTCATTCCGTCCATAGAACTAGAAATCCACCCGAAAATCGAGTGTGATTAAACTGAATATAATAAACTAATGATAATTATTTATGAAATATATATTTTTTCTTTAAAAATGATTTTATTTTATTTTATTAATTTAAATTAGTTAGCTACTAAAAAAATGGATTGGTTTGACCGACTTATTATCGATTTTTAATCGATTTTTCTGATTTTTACCAGTTATTGAAAATTGGTTTTTATCCTAAACTGAACCAACCTAATAACCAATTCTTGGTTAATCTAATTAAACAAGCCAACTCGATCCAATTCTCAAAACTATGATAATAAGTGCATGAATTTTATTCATTCTAAATATATGTATTATTGCATCTTCAAATTTTGTTGTGCTATTCACCCTAAGACTCAAGTGAAAATTACTTGCTCTTTGTTTTTAGAATTTAGATTATGTGGTGTTCATAAATACTAGTTTTTTTATGTACAAATTAAATAACATCTCTAAGGTCATTTTCCTATTAGGAATGCTATTATGGGGCAAGTCTAACAACTTATTCTTATATGCAACCTCCAAAAAATAAACAATGTGAGACCTATAAGTGAATAAATATCTTTTACATAAAGCTAAAATCCATTTTGTTGTCGATGTGCTTAAATGTAAAATATTAGATTTGTATAAGAATAAGAATTTTCATCGCACTATGTTAAGAACATTTTGTAGAAATTTATAGCATGTAACTCTTTTTCTCTAGGCTTAAAAGAACTGAAACCGCTTTTCTACATATGCATACTGTATCTATTATTCTAAAATATCTATTATCATTATAATTATTATTATTTTGTATATTTATAATAACAGATATTTGGATGTTGAAGGTCTGAAAGAGTACTATATAAGATATATGTAGACAAGTTAATTAGTTTGAAAATTTTAATTTTTCTAAGCATCGCAACTTTCCTTTAATTTTAGATGGAGCTCTTGCTTCTTCTCCAGGTTTTCCTAGCTCTCTTCTATGTTTTTTTATTCCATTGTAGAAATTTTCTAAGTAATCACACTCTTATGAGTTCTCTACATTACTATTTGTGGTGGGTTAATTAGCAAGAAATTTCTTGCGATTAAATGTAACTTACCAGCGACGTTGACGGAGCGAATGTAAACCGAGTTTATCTGTTATTTCTGAAACACTCATGGCATTTGGAAGGTCTTGCTTATTGGCAAAAACTAACAGTGTTGCATCACGAAGTTCAATCTGCAATAAATGATATCTTACTAACCAAGATTTTTTCAGTGACATATTTCCTTTTAATTCAAACCAGGATTTTAGATGCAAATCCTCGGTTTCAATGAATAATTTAATTAAATACCTCACTTAGCATTCTATGGAGTTCCTCTCTGGCTTCGGAAATTCTTTCTCTGTCATTGCTATCTACCACAAAGATAAGGCCTTGTGTGTTCTGAAAATAATGTCTCCACAATGGTCGAATCTACATATATAGAATTTGGCAAAATAATTAGATAAGGGAAATTATTGTTTTAAAATAAATCATGATACAAATTATCCATTTACAACATTTGAAGATATGTTACCAGTTTGCATCATTCTTCATATTTTTATATAAATCGTTTTTAGTAGCGGAAAACTCCATTCATACAAGACAGTTCCAAATAGTGGAGATTCAGTAGGAGATCAAAACCATAAGAGGTTCTTGTTGGCAACTAGCAATGAACTTGGAGAAATTCACATATAGAAATCGTTAATACTTAGCAAGAATTTCTCCCTACAAGTGGGATTTTGGCCATTAGTAATGATTTTGGGTTTAATAAAACTACTTGCAATGATTTTATAGGAGAAAAAAAATACTATAAATTTCATGTCAAAGCTACTTTTAATGATTTAGTAGGATAAAAAAGTACTATGTAGTTCAAAGCTACTTCCAATGATTTAGTAGGAGAAAAAAACATTATGAAGTTTAAAGCTACTTGCAATGATTTATGTAATATCTCCCAACATATTTAAGAAGAAGGTTCACTCAATGGTGTAATATCTCCCAACATATTTTTTAATTTTTAATGAAATCAAAAATATATAAAGTGTTGTCATTTGATGCACAAAAAATTATCTTAAGAAGGTGAAATTAGTACTTTCATATAGTACTTCTTACAAGTTATTTAATTTAACCATTAAATTATAATTATTTTTCATGATTATTAAGTTATATAAAATAACAGTAATGTTTTATGTATATTTATTTTGGTCAACCAAATCATTTATTTTTATTCTAAATAGAAGACTATTTCGTTGTTGAATAATACAAAAAATAGTATTGAAATAAACTTTTATTTGACATCGAAATAGTCTTCTATTTAGCATAGAATAAATAATTTGATTGAACTTCGTATGGCAAAATAAGTGTACACATAGAATTATTGTAAAAATGCGACTTAATTAAAATAGGCCTAATTATTAATTGAAATAATATGTTTCTATTATCTTAAAAGACAATGAATATTAATTTTACAATAATCTAATTTTATGGTTTAATTAATCTTTTAGTCTATGTAGTTTTGCCAGATTTTTAATTAGGTCTCTATATTTTTTTTCTTCAATTAAGTTTTTATACAATATTTAATTTTTCAATTAGGTTCTTATCATTATAAAAAGGATAAATTTAACTGAATATTTTGTTACATAAGTCCTCAACAGATGGAGAATATTCTTTTTTCTGTAAATTTAGTTTTTTTTCACGGTAAAGACTTAATTAAAAAATTAGATAACGTATAGAAATCTAATTAAAGGAAAAAAATATAAAAATCTAACTAAAAATTTAGTGAAACTATGAAAATTAAAATAGTAATTTAACCTAGTTTTGTTTATGCATATCTATAGATGATATTGTTATTTTGACAAGGAAAGAACAAATTCTCAAAATAAATAAATAAAGTCAAATATAATTTTAAAATACTAATATTTGTCCTTGCACTTTTATAATAAATTAAGAATTGAATGTTTTTTTATCTTTTAAAGTAAAGAAGCCACAAAGATTCTCAAATTTGTTGTAAGTCCATATACCTGTGTTTGTTTTGTGTGAATGGGCACACTATTTTTTATTTTTGTGTCCACTTCAACACGAAAAATACGGAATATTTTTAATGAAATAATTTTTTAATAAAACTTTTTTTTTATTTTTAAATATTTTTCATTATTCTAGCACTTTTTTTACACTCAATTATTTACTAATATCTAATTTTATTTTTCATTGTTCAAGCGCTAACCAGGTGATTTTTTCTTCTTCTTCGGCCCTCTTCTTCTTCTCCTTCTTCTATTCTTCTTCTCCTTCTTTTTCCCTCCCTTATCTTCTTCTTTTGTCCTTTCTTTTCTTCTTCCTCTCTTAACAGTACTTCTCAATCGCACCATAGACTAATTTCAGCAAACACATTATTTTTCATTTTCAATCTTTTATTTTTAGTGTCTTATTTAATCAATAAATACCTATTAATTAATTTTTAAATCGAAAATTTGAGCTTTATAATCGCAGATTTTAACTTGAAATTACTTGACAATTAACTTTGCTTTATATTGATTGATAAAAAATTGTACTGAGTAATATAACTCAATTCCCCTTATCTTTAGTCTATGTTATGATTTAAAGTCTATGGCTTTGTCTTGATTTTTTTTGGTGTTTAAAATTATCTGATGCAATAATGAAGTATTTATATTTTATGTATTTTGTGGTACTCTAATGTACTCTTATCTCCCCTAATCTTTCATGTTGTTGTTGTTAAGCTAGGTGAACATTTTAAAATGGGTTTAGGGGAAATGGTAATGGTTGATGGTGGTGGAAGGAAAAGGGGATTATTGGTGATACAAAAAAGAAGAAAAATGATATAAAAAAAGAAATATTTTATTGAAATTGAAGAAATATATATAATAAACTGAAAAAATGAGATAGATTAAAATGGGATAGAAATGAATCACTCTGCCTTCTATCTAATTTCTCTATACAAAGTTACGATAATCCATTTCATCTATTATGTTCACATCATGAGTTTGAAAATTAAACAGAAAATGAATCATACAACCTTCTATTTCAATTTTCTGATATAGATGGAATCGCACGCATCTCTTGTACACACTACACACCATGGTTTCATCACGAAACCCACAAGTGGTATCACGCCACTAAATGTCTGACTCCATTTGTTGAAGGCTACAATAATTTATGAAATATTTATACACCTCTTATTACAAACCTTAATTACTAAATACATTAAATTCAAAATATAAAATCAAATCAAATATTCTAAAATTATAAACTAATAAATACTAGATAATGATTGTTATCTTTTCATATCGGAAGCATGTACGTATAGAAGACAGAATAATTTGCTTTTATTCAATTTTAATCTATCCATTTTTTCAGCTTATTATATATATTTCTTCATTTTTAATAAAGTATCTTTTTCATATCATTCTTCTCTTCTTTTTCCATATCATTTGATATCAGATTTCAGGTTTCAGATTTTATGTTTCAAAAAAAAAATTTCAGTGAGTAGTGATGTTTCTTTCTATTTGGTTTTTCTTATTCCAAAAAAAAAAATCCGGCGCCAAAATAAAAAAGAAAAAAAAAAAGCAAAGCAAAAAACAACAAAAAAAAATGGTATATTTTCTCCTTTTTTATATTTATTTTTTGAAGAGTGGAAAAATATACGTGCATCAATGCTTTTGATATAAAGAGATAGCAAGCATTATGTAATATTTATTAGTTTATAATTTTAGAATGAGTAATGCTACGGAATCAATATTAGGGAGCCAAGTAAGGAATCAATGAATAAGTGCACATCCAAAATTAAAAATGTTATCATCCGCATAATATAAAAGTTATCGTCCATAACTCCTCATTGGTTTCCATGGGCTCTTAAGTGAATGTTCCCTAGACTTTTCCTTTTAGGATATTTGATTTGATTTTGTATTTTGAATTTAATGTATTTAGTAATTAGGGTTTGTAATAAAAAGTGTATAAATATCTCATAAACTATTGTAGTCGTCAACCAATGGAGTCAGACATTTAGTGGCGTGATAACTTGTTGGTTAAAACCATGGTGTGTACAAGGGATGTATGTGATTTCATCTCTTATTGCATCGGAAAATTAAATGGAATGTTATGTGATTCACCTTTTGTTTAATTTTTAAATTCATGGTGTGAACAGGTGAAGTGTTTAAGATCCTTAACTGTTGACATCAAAAAATTGTATAGAAGACAAAGTGATTCGCTTTTATCCAATTTCAATCTATTTTTTTTATTATTATAGTTTCTTTCATTTCAATAAAGTATATTTTCTTTATATTCTTCTTCTCTCAATTACTTATCGATTGGGATTTGGGATTGACAGAACGAAGATGAGGAGTTTTTTTAAATATAATTTATTTTATCTAATAACTAAAAATTTAAAAATGTTATTTTATAGTAAATTTAGTTTTAGTGTCCATCAATAATTGTCAAACACAATCATCAAACACAATAGGTAAACACTAATGGCACACTGGGTCACGAACAAACGAACATTTCTGATAAAGAGAAGTTCCTAGTTCGAACCGTCAAGTAGATCAATAATAGGTAAACACTAATTTTTACTGTCGTGTGTATTAATGATTATGTCTTAGTATTTTGTTGTGTCTTCTGAAAAACAAACGCACTCTATAAGATCGACTATTTACCATGAACTTATCTTAGCGCTTCCCCTACTAGATTTCTCTTATTTGTCACGATCTCTACAAAATCATTGCTAATGGCCAAGATTCCTTTGTAGGGAGAAGTTCTTTCTAAGTAGCGACGATCTCTATGTCTGAATTTTTCCTACAAATTTGTTGTTAGTTGCCAAAAACCTCTTATGGTTTTGATCTCCTACTAATCCTCCACTATTTGCCACAATCTCGTATGAATACGAGGTTCTCCCCCACTAGCAATAATTTATATAAAAATGTGAAAAAGATGCAAATTGATATTAAATTTTCTAATATTGCAAATGGATAACTTGTATCATGATTTATTTTTAAAAAGTAAGTTGCTCGAAAATTAGGCTAAAATAACCAAATGTTACTTTTATTTTTATTTTGTATTCTTTAACTATCGCTGGAATAATATTAGATACAATAATATATTAAATTAAATTAAATTAACATTACTTTAAAGTATTGTTTCTCTAGCTAGCATTTTTTTATCATACGGTTTTCTAATAAATCTCTAAAATAAATGGTCATAAATCAAAATTATGTACCTTGTCTTGTCCTCCAACATCCCAAACAGTGAAGCTAACATTCTTGTAGTCAACAGTTTCAACATTGAAGCCTGTTTCATTAAGAAAATATAATTAACAAACTATTTTCTTTGAAGAAAAATTAACAACTATAATTAAGGAACTAGTGTGATAATAACAATCATATGCTTGGAAGTTGGAACAATTGTGGAATAAGAACAATCCAATTACATTAAGTAGATCGTGGAGAACAAAATTGTCTATAAATATTTCGGGGAAAAACCAAGTGAGGGAACACAAAATGAGAAGACACCACATCAAACTCAGAACCTTAAGGTGTCAAGTAAATGTGTCTCTCATCTTATAAACTCCTCATTTTTCCTTACTTCCTTCAATGTGGGACTAACTTTAGTATCCACTCATACTTGAATCTCAGCACAAATAATATATAAAAACTGCGTGGAATTAAATCAACATTGAAGAAGTATTTTCCATCACATGTTTGACCGATATTGGACAACAATAGGTAGATCTATGGAAGATAAATTTTTTAAGACAGGACCAAAAATCATGTAAAACGTCACTTGATTTTGCCAAATTGCATGTTAAAATCAAGTATTGAACTTGATCGACCTAATACAATAATATGTTAGTGAGATAATAGAAAATAAAACAAAAGTAATTTAAAGTTACTTTATTTTACATTATTTAATTATTGCAGGAATGATTGAGTAATATTATATTAAATAGGATTATGTTAAGGTGTACATTAAAATCAGCTATCAGTCTATAATACATATTAAAATATAAAATATAAGTATAGTTTAACTCATTTTTAATATGTATTTTATATTTTAATGTGAATTATATATCGGTGACAAATAAAATTCTTGTATTAAATATAATAAATACTTAATTATGAATTTTGCATATCTAAAATTGTAAATATTAGTTTAAGTAAGATAATTTTGAATTATTGTTTTCTTAACGTTACCAAATATAATATGTACTGTATTCTTTCCTAATGAGCGAGTGATTAATAAATTATTAAATGTTAAGATGAGCCACTTTGTATTGATGACGTTCTTTCATTTCCTGTTTTGTTTTCAATGTTTTTTATTTTGAAGTATTCTATTAAGAAAAAATTGGAAAAAATAATAATATCAACAAAATCATTCTGAAAATAGAACACCAAAAAGTCAAAAACAAATACAAGATACAGATGTCACCAAAAAAAAAAAATACAAGATACAGAAAGCAAACATACTTTGGTTTTCAATTTTTCATCCTCAAAGCATATTTTGGTTTCTTCCATGGCCAAGCATAACAGACACACACTTAATCATGCGATAAAGAAAACATAACAAGGTAATTAACAAGTAGTAATAAAGAGTACCAATGGTGGGTATGGTAGTGACAATTTCTCCAAGTTTGAGCTTATAGAGTATTGTAGTTTTCCCAGCTGCATCAAGACCCACCATCAGAATCCTCATTTCTTTCTTTGAATACAGCAATCTGAATAGCCGTGATATCATCAAACCCATTCTTTCCTATTAGGAACTGAGTCTGAGACTAACAAAACAGAAAAGTAAGATCAACAGAATAGAATTCTCCAGAGTTAAACCATTTATGCCGAAGGTCAGAAGAGGAAGGAATTATTTACCTTCTTACATGTTATCTTATAGCAAAATATCTATAAGTAGTTCACACTAGCAGATGGTGTATGATATATATAATCATCAACAATAGAATAAGATTCTAATGTGGATTGACGAAAGAATAAAGGAGGACCAAGTTGGGAATCAAAAGAAAATATGGATTGTTATAGCTGTAACATTCTGTTACTGTAGATGACATATAAAAAGCATTCGAATATTTCTTCTGTTTTAGCACATTGATTTAGTGCCATTTTTTTAAAGTTTTAAAGAAAGGCAGAGGTTCATGCAGAAAGCATCATTCGAATAACATTTTTTGAAAGGAAGAAAAAATCTTTTTATTTTGTTTACTTCCCTGTTTCCTCGGCCATTTATTAGAACTTTTACTAAAATTATAAATTGGTCGTAGTTTTATTAGTCGTGAAGAACTAATTACAAATTTTAATTTATCCATATTAGAATTACAAGTATCTTGATAATAATGTTGTTGAGAGATGAAAGAAGGAATCCGTTGAATTAGAGTATTAGACATTCTGACCAAAAATATCTTAACAAAGGAATAGTAAAATATTGATCACGCACAAAGAAAATTGACAAATTAAACAAATGATCATGATCATAATGAAAGGTGCAGCTAGACATAGCAACAACAGAAGAAACAAAATGAAACAAAAACCAAGCCAAATTTACATGGCCTAAACAAACTAACTTAGATGCTGAATGAACGTTAATCCTTGGACAAGGCATCCTTGGCGGACTGTAGAGTAGACGACACGGCGGCCGCTGCATCGGTAAGAATGCCACCACTGGTTTTGGTTTTGGTTTGGGTTTTGGTGTTGGTGTTGGTGTTGGTGTTGGGATGGTGCTGGTGAACCACCTCCACCTTCCTCTGTTCCTGCGGTTGCCCCGCTGAGGATCGGTATTCGACGGTCTCCACCCTTGTTTGAGTGGCACTTGCTTGTGTGTTCATGGTCTCATTCTGACATAGGAACAACCCATGATGCAAGTTTCATTGAATTTCAACTTTAAAAACCGTAAAAACAAGGATACAGATTCAACTTGAGATAATAATAGCCAGTTACAATACCTTCTTTACTTGTTGTGCATTCATCTTAACACACGACTTTGATCTAGAGACTGCTTCTTCCTTGAGGAAATTAAATTTAACTTGGCATCAAGTTTTATTTAAAAATTGCTACTCAAACATAATATTTCAGGTAATAACGGATGTTGGGAGTTGATTACTACTTCAAAGACGATTATATAGGCAAAGGAAGAGGGTCTCCTTACACGTACCCTCACATCCACTTGTCACCAAAGCATGAAAGTATTTTGGGTCACCCAATCAGATTTTGTTATGTGTTTTCTTTACGGTTTTAATATGTTTTTTATAAAGCTATCAAGGTTTAATTGAAATAATTTAATTATAATAAAATAATATATAAAATTATAAATAAACACAAAGAAACATACTTAACATTCTAACCTAATTTTTTAAAAATGGATACTACCGAAGATTTTAAAATTGTTTTCATATGAAAAAATTTTATTTTACCCATTTGATGGTAAATTTAAAGATTAGATTTTAGTATTATAATTTTACGCAAACTAAAAGTACGACATTAAGGGGTTTGTGTTTCCCTATCGATATCTTGCTAGCCAGTTTTCCCATCGATGTGATATGGTTCCTAAGTCCACTGATTTGACCAACCAGTTCGAAGCTAATTTCACAACCATTTCTAATACATGAATGTGATGTCTAATGGATGATTTTATTCTTTTCCTTAAATTAATATCGTCTAATCACTCAACAGCATTTATCATGTTTTGCAGTCTTGTTAATTACTAACCAAAATGTTATTTGAACATAAGTTTTATGTGATGCAGGGAAGTCCAATTAATATCGCCTTCACCATCCTTTTGTCTCACTGTCACTCTCAATTCTGCTAAAATCAGCTCTTTGGTTAAATTACCAATTCATCATCTTCCTCTCCTTTTTTAGTTTTTTATGAAATTGTCAATTTCACCTTACTCTACCACTTTATAACATACCTCAAATGCACACTGTTTTATATATAAAAAAAGGACTTTTATATTCTCTCTTCCTAACTTTCACTTAAAAAATAAAAATAATTCTTATCCTAATAGAATATTTGATTCCTGTAATCATATAGCATAACAGATTAACAGTTACAAGAGCATTCATATAGGAAGGAAAAAGAGAACAATACTAATCCTTGCATATAATTTCACCCAACACACTCAATTTGATTAGAGCAATACAAGCTCAGAGTTGAAAATGGTCCCTTTTTTTAGCAAGTCATATAAGAGGTGACTCGCTGCAGTGAACATTGGAAATGTCTGAAAGCCTCTGTCTTGGAGTTGTGATGCCAGCAGCATCAAATTCTGGATTCACAATATTCTTTCTCTTCTGATTTTCGGAAGCGCTTCTCTCCTCTGAAACCTCTGCAATAGGGCTCAATCCTTCAGCTTCCTCATAGTGATCAGAAGAAATCATAGCTTGAGCTTCAGCCATAGCTGTTCCATCATTGCCAGCATCATACAATATCTTTTGTACTGCTGCAACTACCTGAAAAAAAAATGACAAAAATCGTCAATAATCAGTATTGGAATCAACAATCAGTTACAAAATCATCATACAGAAGAGTGCAGTACCGGTAAGTGTTCTATCTCTGGTGTTTGGCAGAGTATCTCAATATCCCTCAATTTCGCAAAGTAGAAATCGCGCTCCTTCTCGAGGCTATCGATGGATAGCTTCAGCTCAGTTATCTGCATTGATTTTTGGATTAGTCAAGATAGAATTCAGTTTTTACCATTTCTTTTATAAATTTTAGATTGAAGAAAAAACAAAGCAGACCTTTTCATCATAAGCAGGGCCACCAGAGGAAGAGGGCCTCTTTGCAGCTTGATTTGCAGCAGCGTTGGCAGGCGGCACTTCATTTCTTCGAGTAGGATGAGAAGAGTGAGATTTTGGTGCGGAAGAAGCCTTGGTTGAGGCTTGTGATTGTGCTGATTTCTTGCCCCCTTCTCTTCCTCCCTTGCAAACCTCTCTCCTTTCAAGAGGGTTATAGCTGCAGCATTCAAATTCAGATTGAGACATTAAACCAAAAAAGGGTAAACAAATCATGGGAAACCAAGCCCCACAAAATTCAAAACTAGGATAGGATATCAGGGCACATAATATATACGTAGCCAATTTTAGGCAAAAATCACTTTTTAAACTCAAGCAACATAACATTTTAATTTCAATTCATTTTCAATATTGATTAAGTTGATTCAAGCATACCCCCTTAATGATCATAAATTGTAAGCTAAGAAAAACACCTCACACCTAAAGCACAATTATACTGTTAAACCAAACTACACATAACAGATAGAATAACCAAAACGAAAAGCAAATTAGAATCAGATACCATGCAAATTAGAATTTTAGATACCACCAAACCAAGAGAGTAAAACCAAGTTGGATAATTCAAACATGCACTTGAAGCTTTTCAACTTCTCAAATTTAAGCCCATAGTTAACAAGAACGGTTTACCTTTGGAATAAAAATTTCAAAATTATGAAATAATCTTTAAATTGCAGAGAATGTTAAGAAATTACTTGTGGGCGCCGGCATTGACGGAATCACAGTATCGCTTCATCCACTGCATGAACTCCAAATTATCGAGCGGGCGTCCCTTCACGAGCTTACTGACCTCAATGTGCTGCAAAACAACAAAAAAAAAGGGGGGGGGGGTGTAAAAACCACAAATCAATTTGAAATTTTGAATTCAGGAACCACATAAAGAGAGAGTATTTATGAAATTCGAAGCGACCTTGGTGATTTTAAGCTTGTTGAAAACGTCTTGGAGAACCTTGTAGTTCTGAATCATTTCGTACTCGTTCTTGGCCTCGAAATTGACCTTGTGCATCGGCACGATCCCTGGATGAGCCGCATCCATCAGTTGGCAATGAACAGCGCCCGAACATGCCTATTAATTTTGCAAAACACAAGAACAAAAGCGGATTTTTCAACGAGCGCAAATCTTCTGATTTTTATTCAAATTAAAAATTATTGAATTTTTTATTTAAATAAAAAACACCAATTTTGGGATATGAAGATGCTAATAAGTTAAGAATTTTGGCGTCTTAATCATCTAGGGTTTAGGGTGATAGAAAGAAAAGAAAGAAAGAGAAGGAGAGAATCTGTTACTTACCTCTTCTACTTTGGAGAGACTGAGTTGGAGAGTGGAGTTGATCCAAGAAAGAATCTCAGATCTACCGACGAAGTAAGCAGAATCCATGATGCCGATGTTGGTCGCCATTTTCTTTTTCTTTCTCTGATTGTTTCTTTCTCTCTCTCTCTCTCTCTCTCTCTCTCTCTCTCTCTCTCTCTCTCTCTCTCTAGTTC